>MNPL01008621.1:21919-45419 GCA_002081605.1 Tropilaelaps mercedesae | reverse complement strand
CTATGTTAAGTGTCACTGAAATCATGCAAACGCATTAGGTTGTAGGTTCTTAGATGTCAAAAATGCCTTCTGGATCATCACGGCCACCCTCTTTACTAATCACTGTGGGACGCATCAAAGGCGGTGACCATCGATTAAGATAAGTTGACTGCGAAATAAACTTTTTTTAATGTATGAAACGTTATAGCATCGTTTTCAACGTGCCCACTTTGAAACGCAGCGAACTCTTTATGGCGGCCTTGGAAAATCATACTCATTCGCCACCGACTCCCGTGCCATTATTCAGTGTTAGCGGGCTGTAGTTATAAATGCGAGTGTCCGAGTTTGGTCTCTAAGGTACAAATATCTAACCAGTTTTTCCAGCCCACCTGATTTGAGCCTAACGAAGCGATTTACTACGGTATCACGGCAACGTGTCCTCAGTTGTCGATCCCTTTCGCGCGGTATCAAGACACCAAAACTTCTTTAAAGAAAGAAGCAATATCATATATTTTCTCTGTGTTAAAAGTTAGCAGGCTGCTATATGACGCCAGTAATTTATTCGGGAAGTTGCCCTAAACAGCTCATAAAAAGTGATTCAGCGTAAGACAAGTTTAGGCTTAATGATCCATTAAACTAGAAATAAAATGCAGCGCAAGAAACAAGCAAACTGTAAAGAAAAAGGATTTAAGGTTTGTTGCCTGGGTTCTAGTGATTTCAGATTGCGCTTGACATGGAGTGTCCAACATATACTTGATAGTAGTATTCTGCGGTTGTCGTATACCGCACTTTAATATTATGTAACTAATTCACTAATAATATATACTGCTCAGTGTGACTGATTCAACAACCGACTTTTGCTATATAGTTTGTGCTATTCATTTTATGCTATATATTTTAAGTTCCCCTAAAACGTACTATTCAGCCTCTCTCGTAACTCATGAAATTTAAGGCGGCCTGTCCTGTTGTGAAATTCTTCCGAGTTGCCTTGGAATAATTGGCATTTATGACTTCACTGTCGGCTAACTGATAATCTGAACAATTTAAGTATTTAGCGTTAGTAAATTGCGTGTGTATATCCCATGTGGCTTAATTAGCTTAGATAAGGCTAATTTTAATGCGCAATCCTAACAATCCACATAATTTCTTCCAAATGGTGATCTTCTTTAATTTGTTCAACATTAATAGAGCATTGTTGAATCATCAATAACGAAATATATTTAAACAGAAATTGTGTGGCCCCATTGAGTTTTTGCAAGATGCTATTGACACGTGGCTGAAACGTCTTGCGTGAGCGTTTTCCGCAATTTCCCCAGGTAATATTCACACACGAACAGTGCATTCATCAGAAAATATGTCATGGCTAACTTGTGAATGGTAACAAAAAGATAGATATTTGTAATATAAACGTGGATTCCTACCAAGCAACAAAGTCGGCATGATTCAAGTCAGCATTACGTTAGCACATGCACGAAACTGTGAAAGTATTTTTTTTATCCAGGGTATATCCGAATATCAGATTTTGAAAACAAAATTTTTAGAGCAGAACAAATTTCTACTAATGCACGCTGTGGCAGACAAAGTTCTGAAACAGTGTCAATCATAGGTTCTCTAGGATTCATTAGATGCTAGAGCCGCGGCTATGTAGACGAGCAACTTATGTTCGAGTGCTGGTGAACGCGTGTTGTCCGTTACATTGCAATTCGATTATAGCTTCGAACACTTCCGTACGGAGATTTTAAGTGCAGCAAATAAGGTTTTACCGGGTTAGTATTTAACTCTTAAGACAATTTCTAATGCTACTCTGCCACAGATGATGCTTAATTCGCTTGTAATCTTTTGTCCGCAAAGCCATTATATAACAAATAGACACGCTTTTGTGATGGATCACAGGATATAACATCAATATGTGGCTAGGCCAGATTTTAATGGCCATTTATGATAACCGCGTCATCATGTCCATGGTTTTTACCCTTACCCATGTATTGAACCTTAATGTCAAAAAATTTAGTAATTCGACAAAGTAATTATTTAAAATAATAAATAAAATAAGATCGCTGGGCCGGGTCTCTACGTCGTCCTCAGGGCGTTGCCGTATGCTGAATTTAGCTACAAAGGTAATCATATATATCAGTATGATAAACTAAACGCTTTATTGTCGTTTAACCTGTGGAAATTTTGCAGTAAAATTTTTTTACCAGTTGTTGTTTTTAGCCTCAGAATTTTTCAACCAGTAAGTTGTCGTATGATACATATAGTTTAACAAATGCTCAGTGGGAATACCTTGAAGCGTCTTCGAAACAGTACTTTATAAGGTATGCAAATACCCGAATGGAACAACGTGGACAAACCTCGGATAAACCCAAGCTGTTCAAGCAACATAACATCTGGTTGTAGATATTAATAGTTAAGAGGTCACACTCGAACAGAAGAAAGAAATAAAATTGGTTCGGTAGTGCAGTTTAGCTTCTTTTAGTTGGCCATTATAGCCTGCATTGATATTAGAAATGTGTATTCAAGAAATTAATATAATCCTTGATATGCCTGTACCCTTAATACGGCATGCTTTCTATTGTAAAAAGGTAAGCCAACTTCCGAAATAGCGGTGGAAATTTAAGATTCCTGGACCATTCTTTAGAAACAATATTAGTGGGGTCTGTTCCGTGTTTGACTTGGACAAAAATATGCAATTCGCTTTATTGACGCACTTGAAACGACTTTTCGCGGGGATGCATTTACGCACTGCATGAGCAACAGGCGTCAGTCTGAGGCATCACATCTGTGTATTTTTAAGCTGCAGTGGTTGAGACCCGAAGTGTCTGTGTTAACCCTCGTCAAAATGAATAGAGGTTCGCACGCCAAACGGCTAGCGCCAGCAATTTTTTACTGGTTAACATTATTCCTCAACAAAGCACAACTTTTCATCGGAACTGGTTGCTGAATTGTGTTTTTCTTGCTTTCATTGATGTTCTCATTTTTTCTGGAACTTCTCTGTAAAATATTACTTTTTATAAAGCGATAGTACCACCGATTCAAATTCAGGTTCAATTAACCGTGGAACCTACACAGGGTAAGCCATCTTGACTCTGTTTATACGAATTTAGGTAGTCTATTGATAACAGACTACCTAAATAGACTATGAATTTAGTATCTGTAAGTTAGCAAGATTTTAACTGGAAATTTAATCTTAATTCTAAAAATTTGTGCTTAGCATTGGGTTGATAAGAACGTTTTTATGGCCCGAATATTGGATTACAACGGCGAGAATATCTTTCAGCAAAACTGCGTCTATGCATGCAGTACAAAAAATAATTGTCTGATCTCGCGTTTCAATATTGCACTGGCTGCAAGCCTATTGGAAGTTATTTAGTTAATTCGTTTCAGGGAAGTAGATCCTGCGTAAGTTCAATACATATGAACAGACTCTAGACTGCTTTGTTACCGCCAAATTTTTGTTATGCGCATATGATTTTAGTACATTTTCATATAATTTATTACTGCTGGTTTACAAGAAAATAAGTCGTTCGCATGACATCGTCGAATGTAAAATTTAAACATTTCACAGTCGACAACTCAAAACATACAGTTAAACACGCAACATAAACTTTTTTTCAGAAGTATCAAAGGAGCCATTGCTTGCTGATACGAACCTGGCCTTCCGGGATAAAACAAGTTTTATCAGATAACCAACACAAGTAAAAGTTGGGTGGAATGGGTACACAGAGACGCTTTGTCGTCGCTTTATTTCCTTCCGATATCTATTTCCACTATCATTTGCCGATTCGTGAGCCAAATCATCATTCATTGATCTGTCGCTTTGTCTGTCCAATATATTTCCGATCTGTCTAGCTAGCCTTTTAACTGTTAACCCTCTAGCAGTGTCTCCAAAGCTTCATTATTGCTTTATCTATGCGCATTTGTTTTCATAAGCTGAACCTCCAACAAAAGCATATCATTAGGGAAAAATTTGAATATATCAAACTTAAGCGCATAAGCAGGCGTCGAATTGATTGCTTCGTTGGGGGTGTTAGGATACCTATATAGGTCAAACTTAAGCATGGTGTGTTTGCATTCATACATCGATAGGTTTTAACGAATTATCCGTCTTTATCTAGGACCCTAATCTAAGCCCATAACGGACCGCTGTAGCAATAAAGCTTAATCAAGTTGAAGAACAGCGTGCCCCATAAGTTTATAATGAGAGTGAGCATAGACCTATTGATTAACTATACTTAGCATGATTGAAAAACAACGGATCTTGCGTATTACAATAGAGAACAATGCACGTCCGTAGGCTGAGTTTTTTCTTTAATCGAATTCTATTTGTGAGACGTCTACGGAAAGTAACGAAACAACACACAGAACCTGTGTAGCTCGTTATCGCAAATCTGATGTCATGCACAGAGTCTAATTATTTAAATCGGTCTTTATTTGAATGAATAATGTTTTTATATGATTTACATAGAATATTTAATGGCAATAAATATCAGGTTTATTCACTGTCTTAGTTTGGCTGATGTAAGACTGCCCAATATTACACATATATTCAAATTATTACTATCCTCATTTTAAAAACTCGTCAAAAAATATATACGTGGGCAAACCCTAACATAATATCTTGCAATTATTATGGCATTAACCATGACGAATTTTATAAACCTTATAGGCACACATTATAGGAAGGCCACTTTGACTAAACCCAATTGACAGTTCGTTTGGAAAACATTTTGGGAACATTGGAAAGCTAAGCAGATTACCAGATAATGATTGTATGTATAATTATATTATCCACCATATCGTTCATGCTGTAGGATCTTGATTAGAATACATAGAATACAATGTATCATTTTGTGTACGCACTCTCATATGAAAAAAGTGAGAGATTTACAAAAAGAGCTTTTGGGAAGTGGATTTCTCACTCTTTCTAATTGGCCATCGAACAGTGAGTTAAAACACACCAAAATCATTTTTATGGGACCTAGCAATTGTATAGATACGCCATTCTAATTTCCAGGTGGTACAAAAAAGGGTACGTGGCTTTTAGATCTATTAGCGCCAATTTTTCCGTGCATAGTCGCGTCCCGACAATTTCAAAGCGATTGTTACCATATATAACAGCGTGCCACACAGTATACCACACAAGAACTTTTCAGATCTGTATGGCGCCCTTAGCTTATCGCCTATGAGGCCTGCACAGCTCGTATACCCGTTCTGGCGACTGGTGACTTCGACGTTGTTGTTAAGTGTCTCTGTATTTGACTGCTTCACACTGGTTACCTACACTTCAGACACGCAGCGAGGCATCCTGCTGTACGGATGGCGGATTCAAGGTATAAATCTAAGCCTTTCTGTCGGCAGCATACGCAGCAACTACTGCTCAACGACAATCTTGTTGACCTACTGCAAATAAGCGTTATACATTTCGTACCGTTAGATGTTAAAAGCACGCTGCATAATAGTACTATCTGCTTTGGGACAGGCACACGTCAGTACAAGCGCTTTCAACGGATATACCTGTCACAAGATGCAATCTTTAGCTCGCCTTTTGGCAGCCCTCGATGCAGTGCCGCCTTCATACGAGCATTTGCAAACAGCGATAGACAGGGTAGCGATCATAAGCATTGTACACAAATAAGCAGGCGGTTGTATAATGATGTATGTGAAACTCGAATGAAACAACTCATTCTAAGAGTAGTAGAGTTGCATTGGTAGAGTCGGATTATGACCACCGTTTAGTAATGGGCCGGCGCTATTTTAAAAAAAGGCTTCGGAAGAGACGCAGATTTGAGACGCATTTACCACAGCGGTGGTATAGGCATGTGTGCAAAAAGCCGCATGAATACACACATCCAAGTATTCAGTGGAGCTGAGTGACTTCAGTAAAACACAAAAAAAGCTTACACGCAAAACCATACCACTCATTAATTTGTGGCAACATGTAGAGATGCACGAATATGTTTAGCGTTGTACACGAAAATATATTCTAAGTTGTAATACAAAGAAGTAATTAAGCAATGCTTACGGTCAGGTAATAACTAACAACGTTCCTGTCCCGAAATCAACGAAGATCAATGTCTTTTTATAATAACAGCCTACTCAACAGGTGCGATACTTTTTGTCGACAACATGGGAACGTAAGCAATCGTCGTGGCCCCGTTAATGATAAACTTTAAGTTTGCGCTTTGTAATGTTAAATACATGGTGTATGGTTGAATTTCGTTTAGTCAAATTATCGGAGAATGAATTTACAGTGAAATTTTCGTATTTTCTTTGCTTATTAACGTTTTATACGTTACGATTGATTTATTTAGTCGTTAAACCTTCTCACAAAATCTAAAAGAGGCGCAAATAAAGATACAATAAATGTTTTTAACACAAGACACACTTTGCACTTACATTTTAGTGGAACTATGTTATAAAAGCCGGCTATAATGCTGCTGACCTGAAGGGTCATGTGACATTCGAGGTAAGCGACTCACTTCGTCAAATTATATTTAGCCAACCTATGATAATGTGTTGTCACAGAAAACACTTTTTATTTTACTAAACTTCTGTTGAATTCAAATAGAGTTATCGATAAAGCCGCATCTTGGTGACGGCACAGGATCCAGCACTACGTCGAACAGATAACCCTTTTCATAGCGAGAAGCTTTTAGTATAACTATTTCTTGTAATTATAAAAAGAACAAATAAATTACACCAATTAAACGTTCGTATGAGCATTTGCGGCTGGCATCTTCTTACGTTTCTGTAACTTCATTTAATGTAGGGCTGATGCAATAAAATTTCGCTAGTCGTGGTCTTTCTCGTTTCCACATTTCTTCTTCCAAATAATAAAAACAAAAAAGTTCTGCGCTTCGTTTTCTAAACAAAGTTTTAGAACTTTATGAGGCCTTTCTTAAATATATACAGCGTTGCAGTCCTTATTTTTTGTAGTAACGAATTTAAAGTGTCCCCGTCATACTGACCATCAATGCAGACACTACTTATGCATGATACACAATATCTGATCAAAGACATTTGCAATATTTTAAATAAATGAGTTCGTTGTAATGCACTCGAAAAATATCTGACTACCAATTAGAAAATGACTCCTTCGCAGCATTTAAAAATCTCTTCGACAAACTGCTTGACAAACTAATTTAAGTTTTATACTTCATTAAAATTTCACGTTACTACCCACAGGTTATTATTCTCGGTAGCTTGGTGCAGTCGCGTGCGCCTTGCGGCCGCAGGAGACGCGCAGGTACAAAGGTTCGAATCCTACGTTGCATATTTACATTTGTGGGGTCGTAATGCAAAAAACGCTACCGTAGACGTTAAATGCTGTCTGATGGTCAGATTTAAAAGTAAAAAGGTTGATCCGAACGTCGTACGATTGTGATCTGCCTGTTGCGGCAGAAATTAGAATTCAAAAGTCACTAGAAGGTAATAATCTTATATACCATGTATTACCGTATACTCTTGCGACACAGCCTTTGCACTAAATATAATAAGCATACGGTTTTGCGCTCATTAAAAATGTTTTATATGGAGCTTCACCATCACACAGCATCCCTATCGAATCCGAATTAGTTGTGTCTACACGTGTAAACATTCATCAATAATTCAGCAGGTTTGTTATCCGAGTTATTTCCCCTGCTTATATAAAAGGCCTGAGCCATGGGAAAACCTTCTCACTACTCGTGCAAAGTAAAATTTTTCATTTTGATTAGCACAAAGGTGGACGGGGATCTCCTCCATAAAATAACGATGAAGTTATTCATGGAGTTGTTATTCTCTATAGAAAAACGAATGGGAATAACGTGTTTAGTTCCATACGTTAGTGACTGAAACGTCCTCCCAGATAATGCCTTATTATTGGCCACTGGTTTTCTGGACACCAAAGAGCGAAAATTTACATGTACAGGTTTTAGAGGCAGACACAATTTAACCTAATTCTGGCGTCTACAAAGGTTGTGGGCTATTAGTGATCTATGCATCGCTGTCCTTATACACACAAGCTCTTGTACGAAAGCATATACTGTTCTAGATTGTTCTAGATCAGGTTGAATAGTCACGTTTGAAAGCTTTTTGTGCGCTGCAATGATGCCAACGTTTACACGAACCTTGCTCAAATTGTGTGTGCTATCGAGATTCCCGAAAAGCTATTATTCTGAGCAAGTATCTTAGGCACCTATATGTATTGCACATTCCTCCTGCATTCACTACGCACATTAAAATACATAAATTCTTTGGGAACTTTCCTCGATTCCAGTTGAAAATCGTTATCAGATTGCTTCGAGGAAACACAATGTATCCAACGTTGGCAGACAGATGCGGTCAGCGAGAACTGGTCAGGCTTACCTATGCGCATTTTTATAAAAAATCACATTATTCAGCGGCTAGAAAAATCGCAAATTACACAAAAAGGGCTACTTCATCTGACGGATTGAACCAATAGCTCGCCGGTTGACGCCCCCTAATAGATGCATTACCTGTCCACGCAAGCCGCCACAAGACTGTGTTTGAAATCGCTGCAGATCGAATTTTTAGAGGTTCATCAAAATCGACTCTCTCTACGCTCCGACTGTAAAACCCGTCAGTTGGGGATTGATTCGGTGATAGTATTATTTACAGAGCGTCTATATTATCTAAAAACCACAGAGTTGGTTCAATCAAAATTAATGTTGGCTACGAGGCGACGTGGTACCATCGTCCTAGTAGAACGACGGTTTTGCCGACAATCCCTTTAGCCTTTAAAAAGCGTCCTCTTCAATGAATTTTTTAATGTGGTCCCAGTGGACCTTGGAGTTTTGGTATATGAGCCATTCTTGGCAGGTACATGCCTTTGACAATTATAGATCCAGCATAGATGAACATATACTAGCATGAGTAAAGCTGCTTACATAAAAAAAAAAAACTGACAGGGATAGTTTTTAGGTCTTACTTAAGCTGTACGTGAAAATTCATTAGTGAGCTCTTTTAAGCATACAACATAAGCATACCACTGAGCATAAGAACATATATTTTTCTTTGCTTTGCTTTGGCACAAGACGGTCGCTCTTTACTATGCGTATTATTTATTTTCACATAGTTCAGGAACGTATGGCAATCCGTAAATAGTTCTAAAGGGTTATCACGCTACGCATTATGTATCAGACAGCAGAGATGCGTTCCTTTCGTTCCAACCAAGTTTTATTGGGTATGTAATTTCATACTCCTATTCTTATTTGTATGTTATATACTAGTAGTACAAATCAGAGCGAAGTTAATCTGCACATTGAACTGGAGCCATTCATATCAAGGACGCGAAAAGCTTAACCCTAAGGTAGCAATGGCAGGAATACTAATGGCTATTTTTAACGAATAATTTTAACGGTACACGCATTGTGGCTACAACCTGCTTATGGTTAGAGACTCTATCAGCCGGTAAAAGAGTGAGTTATTGAAGAGCGTGAATCTACTAACGGCTTACTACTCGCAAAACGTTTAGCTATTCTTTCCCCTGTAAAAAGGCGGCATACATCGAAGTATTGCGTAACGACGACAACCACAGGGTGGTGCTTACGAACAAACGAATGGCGCGACTGGCTATTGCCTCAGCTGGCGGTACCACTGACGCTAGCTGTGTCCTAAAAATCAGTATTGAAAAATGATTTTCCTATGTACGGTTTTCATTGCTCAGCTCTTCTTGCTATTCGTACCTTTATCTTGGGACGAGCCTACACACTTTCGTTGTTCTGAGTTAGGCGTTCATCCAGCCGGCAAATCGCTTGCTTATCCAAACAGGGATCACCGGTAGCAACTTAGCTATGTCAAAAAACCAATCAGTATGGTTGAGAGAATGGTGTTTGAGTCAGATGATAGATGGATCCGCTTGGTGAACAGTTTTACAGAAGTCGCTGGTGAGGACAGCGGCCATTCAGTTTGGCTTACTTAGCTTCGCTTGGCTTAGACTGTGGTGGCTTGGGACGGATGAATAAGCAGCAATGCATGCATAGCAATTGCCCGGCAACTTGCGGTGGCTGGAAGTGATTACACCTCGGACCGTCCACGGTTTCTCGTCCGTTCTCTTGCCGCAGTCGCCGCACGCGCTGCCGCCGTTTTCGGCGAAATCGACGAATGCGTATAAGCGTACATGCACAAACGCTCACAAAAAATATGAAAATGAACGCAGCTCAAAATGATACGCAAATCACACCAGTGGAATCGGTGTTGTGTCACTGTTTGTCATTATGTTTATCATGAAATTACATGTCATGATGAAGTAATTTGTGGAGTTGATGCTACTAGGAGCAGTGAATGGAGAAGAGAATCACCGCTGGGGATGATGTTAAGCAGTACTGGTGGATGACCCAACAAAAAAAAATGCAGAAGATAAAATCAACTGAGGGAAATTTAACGAAGCAGCTCTCGCGTTTCTACGTTTAGAATGTGTCAAATTGATAAAGTTCCCATTGATAGCGTACAGTACACTTACACGTGAGCAATCGCTCAATACTCTCTTTTTTTCACGGAATAGTGGATTGCTTCTCCGTGAATAGAAAATTTGGGACTGATCTACTTACTGAGACTTAGATCTAAGTCTGACCAAACGAAAACTGTATCCTCAAACACAGTAAGTTGACAAAGCAGAAGCGTTTATTTAACTAATAGAGTTGGCGATAAATCTTTGACTCCGATTCAGTTGATCTTCTCGTTTATTAGCTCAGTATCTCCTGTATACACGATATCGACTACATGAAACCACATTAGGTTATTACGCTAAACAAAGCGTTGAAAAGCGTTGAAAACAAGGCTCATTTTTTATCTAATTCGATTTCAATCATATTTTCGCGGTAAGATCAGTAAGTGGCTTGAAAGGTTATCAACCTGTATATTCGCTAGAAACATCACTGTTTTCAACGAGAGTGCTCATATGAATGTCAGCTTTGATATTTATTTTGACAGCTACGCACTATTATTAAAATGCGTAGTAATAATTCAAAATTGATTTTTATTATATAACATTCCCTAAGCCAGTAAGCAGGAAAATAGTCTGCCTTCCACCAGTATTTGACCTTGGCTTTCCCAATACTATTTGATCAGATGACTACGGCCCGTTATTTAGAATTTTTTATGCTTCGGCTGAACATCTAATTCCAAAACACATACAATCGATTTGAATATATCGTAAAACAGCCACGTTGTCTGCTCTTAAAGTGAGACATTTATTAAAAATATGGTCAAGGAGAAGACGCCCATTTCATCATGTTCGAAAAACGGCTGACTAATGTAACCTTAACCAATCATGACATTTGTTTTCCATAGCCAAAATGGGCCGATCATAAACAATGCACAACAGAAGGATCAGTTTTCATTTCTCTTGACCCATCTGGTCCAGCGTTGCCCATGTCTATACAAAAGAATACCGCAGCTGTTCACGTTCGGCCAATGCGAGTATTTATGAGCATGATATAATTCGTTTTCTCAAATGACTAGCAGCAGAATAAAATTTATCGCGATCGTAAACAAAAACAATAGTGGACCGCAGGTAAATTCATGCAGGAAAAAGCCAACACATCTGAGGTGATCCACACGTCATGTGACTTTTGGCCTTCTCCAGCTCGCCAGTTTTCGGGCCCTGGCCGAGCTGAAAGTGAGGGTAGCTCGCGTTATATCGCTCGCATGCTGAGGCCAAGCGCTACAACGGAGCGATTTACCGCCAACTGGAGAAGAGTTGCCTTAAACGAATAGTTCGATGGTGACGATGCATTGGAGAGATGGTAGTCATAGCTGTAGAAATGTTTGCCTTCTTCCCCTTAAAGAAAGGGTCCCGAAGAGTACTTCGGTCCATAAGCTAATCTGTTCTGCTGAGCCCGGGTAAGCGTTTGATGATGGAAGAGTCCGCGGGACAGTGTATTTGATTATCTACATCATCAGCGCGATCATGGCTATCAGTTAACAATCCGTTAAAAGGTTTTCTTCTCGGTGTTTTCTAGGAGTTGTACCCTTCCCTGAACAACGTTCCTGCGCGCATCTTCCGCCGCGCTGCAAAATAAAAAAGTCGCGAATCGCTCGAAGACACGCTAGTCTGCGGGCGACTTGTTCTTCAGTAGAAGAATATATTACAAGCCATGGTATCGTCGTTGGAATCTACGCCTGTGCTTGCCGGTGAGTGCGAGATTTTCTTCGATTTCACCTTAGGAGTATCTTGTGTCTAGACGGTGGAAGGCGGAGAACTTCACCGACCTCTGATGAGTGCATTATCTGGTGTCACTTGGAAGCTCCAACTCTATGGAAAAGTCACAAGCGAGGTCACGTGAGAAGCGTGACGGTCGATATCAAGCAATTGTAGTGTCCATAATAGCTCTGCATTGGAGCAGTCCAAGTGGCTATTTAGAAGTTCGCTATTGCCAACGCATCGTAGTTGTTGTCAGTCGAAGCAGCTTAGATCTTTGTTGCATATGCGTTACAGAATATTTTTTGAAAGCAGAGTATTTACACCATACATGAGTTATAGGAATATTTTATCTTTTACACGGTTCTATATGGCAGTTCTACCGAACGTCTGTTTGCTCCCTCAAATACCTATGCCGTTTTTAATGTTGTCATATCACGCTTTGAATTGCAGCGGTTATCGCGATAGGGTGTGTATGCTCACAGCGAACGTACCAGTTGCCCGATGGTGCCGAGCTTTTGGTTGGCGAAGTCCGTTCCACCTTTCAGTGTCCTGAGAAATACGGCTATTACGCGGATGTCGATAATGACTGCCGCGTGTTTCACGTTTGTAATCCTGTCACGCTAGCCGATGGAAAAGCAGACATTCAGCAGTATTCGTTCATCTGTGGCAACCAGACAATGTTTGATCAACTTTCACTAACGTGCGCTTTCGAGGAGGAATCTGTGCCCTGCCAAGACGCGCCAGATTTCTTTCAAGTCAATGGTAATATGGGCATCCAGGATGTGCCCTTTCTCAGTGACAACGACGTCGAGAAGGCTGCACCTTTAGTACGTGGTTTCGGCGCGAGAAACGCGAAAGCCTAGAGACGATAAGAACAACTATTAGCAACGGAGTTTCAACAAGTAGACATGAGAAACGTGAGGTCTGGCCTTCCGCAGGTAGGTAACGAAAAAGAAATAATCGCGTATCGCATGTTCTAATTCAACGATCCATTCAGCTAAAGCTCCTTGTAAATAGATTTCTATTCTGTTGTAGACCACTGTTGTATCGCAGCTTGCCATATATAAATGTGGAAATAAAAACGGAGCGTATGGTTTCTTGACGATTATTTATATTAGCTAATAGTAACAATGGGATGTGTCCGCTGTCAATTCACTCTTAGTTGCCTGTCTGTGTCAACACGAAAATTTACGTGTACCGAAGAGGGCTAACACGTAGAAATGTACTTATTCAAATAAGCCCAAACATGCGCATTGTCTCTGCGCACAAACACTGCATATAGAAAAGTCGAATTGACACTAATCATAGTCATCATTTGTTCATGATTCTATTGATCGTATCAAAAAGAATACAATAACACTTCTAGACATGCTGTATAAGAATGCTCAGCAGGCAGATAGTGGCTAGTCAGGTACTGGTTCGTCGGCACAGGACGCTATCTCCTCGCGCAATTCCAGGAGCGATGCGCACCAGAAATGTGTAGAGCTTAATGGCGAAACTCACCAAATATAATCGTTGATATTCACTGTGATGCACGCGGGTTATAGAGAACACGAAATTCCTCGTTTTTGAAGGGCAAAGCAACAAGCCAAGTACCTCCAGCTCCGTTGTTGAGATGTTGACCGCCCGTAAAAATACGGCGTGATTTATCGACAGGCAAACGACAAAAGAATGTACACTTTCATGCAAACCTTTACGATTTAACAACCAAGGTGGACGGGAGTATCGTGGCGATTGGACGGCTAAGGTTATATTTTTTGTACCTGAATGAAGTTATGCACGTCAATTCTAGTTAACATGTGTCTGCAATCCCAGTGATTCGAAAGCTTGCCTAAATATGCTTTCTCCTTGTCTTCTCCTTGTCTTCTCTTTGATGGCGTTAGTGTCAAATTCAGAACTGGCTCTCCATCGAATACGAAGCTGTTTTTCAAGCGTCTCGTCACAGATTGTAAGGTCGTACCAGTTCGCCACGTGAACTTTGGATCCATGTCTCAAAAACCTACTGAAGACCGAGGCTGAGCTGCAGAGATGAGGCATCATTGCGCTGCTAGCACCCGGTTCTGTATATAAACCACTTTTTTCAGACGGGTAGATAGGTGACGGCAAACCATAGGCGTCGTGGGCTTAGAGATAGAACTTAAGCAGTAAGAAATTTTTCTACGATTACATACTTTTCATACAAATTTTGACAGAACATTTTGAATATCGCAACATTAACTCCACAGACTCAAAATATGATCAATTGCGTGATGAAACAGCAGGGTTCTGTTTAGGCTGCTAGCTGTAATCTTCTGTTTACACCCATATTTACGACCTGTAGCTACACACGGCATGCGTCTCTCTAAATTAAGGAAATACTGTGCCCATATACACGTGGAAAGTATGCGAATACTACACCTGCATGATTTTTTTCATATTACATAGGCGAACTTTTTAGGTCTGTGTGCACACGGGCGCACACTGTAGAACATGCAGAGATGTCGTGCTCTCATTCCTTCACCTGCTAAGTACGTATTTCCTACTCGAGACACGAGGTTAGCTGCCTAAAAGTTACTCCCAAACCTGTTAGTGACAGGTTGCCGGCCAGATATTTTGAGATAACCCGCAAGAGTGCCTCTTATTTTGGATAAAATTTGCCGATTTGGCTGTAGGCCGGCTCCGTGGCCTCTTTTAGGAAAACGGGAATTGAAAAGCTATCCATCTTTCGTTTGTCATTATATGCAGGTATCCGTAGGACCGTAGTCATAATTTCTTTTTGTAGAATATGCAGCTTAATTCCTCCCTTGCATACTTCTAATCGTATTAAGTTTGGTAAAACGGACTATTTTACTTAAACATTTATTTCAGTCTCAGGTATACGCAGACGAAGCAACCATTCAGAAGCAAGCATTTGTGGCCATAGGTGAGTGTACCTGAAAGAACACTGTTTTTTTACACAGTGATATTTGCTTCGGCGCAAACCTTTTGTTTCAAGCCTACGGACCGATTTAGCTTAGGTGCAACTGCACTTGCTTGACAATTCTACTATTTAACTTTATTTTCTGTAGTTTATGGGCGTTATATTTTTAACGGTGAATTACGTCTCAATTCCGTATTACCGCCTTTTGTACTATACCGGATCGAATTAACCACAGCAAAAGGAATAATGCGCTGTTAAATAAAAATTTAACACTTCTAAATGTAAAACCATTTCAAAGGGTTTTTCTTAATTCACAAACTTCTAAGATTCCATAGAACTCTACTTAGGCTACGTCGTTTTTGTCGCGAATAAATTTTTAGGACGAATGCGTTATTTCATCATAGTGAGCCTTGGGCGGTTTTTCTTCGTTTGCTAGCAGGTTTCGCTAGGCTGTACTTTTGTCTCAGATCTTGAGGTCGGGCATCGTTAACCCAAGCTCGCTAAAGGCAATTGCCTTGTAGTCTCCGTAATAATACCGCCCAGGCCGTAGCCATTCCATACCAATAGCCATTTCATACAGCATTATATCGCGCAATTTTTCACAACTTGTCACAAACAGTGGATTAAACGAGATACAGACACGCCTTTCATTGAAGACCGTCAGGAAGTCGCAAAAAGAAGCTACTCCGTCAAAACGAATTGGCCAAGTGAATTCAAATAGCGCTCTAGGAGGGTCACCAAATACATAGAATGCGTATATTTTAAAAAGCTCATCGACTAGCTTTTCTCTGATGAAGTAGAACGGTCTATTCAGATAACCCATCGACTTAGGGTGGCGATGTTCACGAACAGCCAACGATAAACCATCAAGAAATTGCCTCACGTGTTCTTCGTCGGAGGCCACGGCTACGAGCGGTGGATTGCTGTACTTGTTCATCTCGACAGGAAGGCCCTCCGGGGGATCGCGAGCATTCGTAGGGATGAGCAACGCTCGACGCGGAATGACGTATACTCTGCCATACTTTTTGGCCATGGTTCTTATCCGTTCGTGAAGTTGGTCAAGATGCGAGTTTGGGTCTCGCGGGCAGACATCGCCTATTCGTCCAAGCGTATGCGCCTGTTGCTCCCGATCGTCATATGAAGGCCAAGACACAGCTAGGGCGACTCGAGCTGTGTTGTCCTGCTGAGGGGTAATTTGGCTCTCCAAAGCCCTTATCCTCGCCTGGAAGTCATTAAATGTGAGGTGATTGACCTCAGGCTGTCGGTATACCTCAGCGCGATTAAACAAATTCGCTACTGCTAGGTGGGCGAGTGCTCCTAGTGGTAGCGGATTTCTGAGATTTTGACGCGACATTGTTTGTTGATTTTGAGCAAGAATTCCACTCTACGATTTTATAAACTTCGTCATTTTGTTAGAAAAGATACTTAAGGTGCATTGTTGTTAGGGTGGTTCTCTAACTTAGTCTCGGGAGGGCTTTTTTTTACACAAATACAAGTGCATTTGTCGAGCTCGGTGGCTTGTTGTATTCGTGTGCATCTTGCGAGCGCAGGAGGCACGTAGCTGCGCGGGTTCGATCCCCGCCCGTTGCACATCTACATTTAAGGGGTCCGTCTCACGAACTAACACGAAAAGCGCGACCTTGAACGTTAAATGTTGGCTGATGGTCAGCCCTAAAAATATTTTTTAAATGCATTTGCATCGCGGTAGTCGCCGTATTTTTGAACGTACTGGCAACAATATTGAAACTCTAGTGTTCCTTGTTGCAAACATTTTTTTAGTAAAGCATATGCTTCCCAGGCAATTTTCATGAAAGTCCTTATGAAAAGAGGATTTTGAGTTAGCGGTTACTCGACCAAAACAACTTTCGGAGAATGTGTGAAGATCTTTCGGTATGATAGAAACGATATGCACCAGCAAGTGCGAACCTCTTCTGTCCGCGAACACTTCGATCCTTTTAATTAATGTGTTTTTTCTTTAACATTTAAAAATGAAAATTTTTGCGGAAAGGGTGTTTAGCGGAAAATAGAATCTAATCATAGAAGTTAACGGAGGCATAATTTCTCATGTTATGCAATGAATAAAGTTGACCATTTTTTCAAGAAACTCGTACTCATGGCAAATTTACGGTTACAGGCTCCGTTAATATGACAACGCTCCGCTTGTATAACGAGTCACCTGTACTTTGGTTACATAATTTCTCAAGGTTGTTCCAGTCAAGCAGCAGGTGTTTATGCAGCATCATTTCCACTGCTATCAAGTACCGCATTGTGCCTTGAGGGTCCCGCATGGCACATAGCATTTCAACTCAGCAAATACACATTTGAGATCTGATCTGACCTTCAAGGCTACTTAGTTTCCTGAGTTTCGTTTATACCCTTCCGCGTTTTTTGTGACGACTGATCATTACTTAACAGCCATAATATTGCTTTTGTATTTATTCGTAAGATGGACCCATGCATGCTAAGGTGCAATTACGGGGTGAAACTCGCGTACTTCCATGTACCCTCAACCGTATCTACTGCAGTGTGGATAGCTCATGCGCTGTGGAAGTAGAACACAGATATATTTACTCTAAGCACATTTAAGACAAGCAGCGAAGTACTGACAAGCACCTTTATTACTCCATGCATAACTCTGACTCCGTTGGCCCTACACAGGTCAATATAATCAACTTTTTAATGAAGAGTGTAACGTTGCGACCAGAAAATATGCAACCTACTCCAAATACTTTTGTTTAGTTATTGGGTATGGCACATACTTTTATTATCTTGGGTGATTGGTAATAAAAACTGTATCCTAAAACTTCTTGCTTGTGCATTCTAAAGTGTGTGATATCATTTGTTTTGCATTCTCAAACAGTTGTAAAATGCCGTAAAGCAAGTCCATTATTTGTAAGGTTCCCCACTAGAACAACCAGGCGGTGCGTATGGAAGACGTATATTCACTGCGTGGGAGTCGAAAACGTGCTTAAGACTAACTTGTATCTCCAGACAGGTAATATTTTTATAGATGAATTTCATGGTACGGATTTCAGGATTCACAAAACAAAGATTTTTTCTTTAATATCCCCGCAGCAGTCGAGTGAAACAACCAAATTGATTTAATGATCAACAGTGGCCTTTATGCTCGTAATTGACTAGAATAGGCAAACTGGTACGAGCTGAAATCGAACGGATATAGGACTCAGCATAGAACAGCGTTGATGAACTCTTTAATAGTGCTCACTACATTCATTCAAAACGAAGTCGAACTAATTAGTCTGGTCTCTGCTTCACACCTATGCTGCAATACTTGTGTGTGTACGATTAGTATTTCTCTTTTATCTGCTACACGCCATATCCGATCATGCTTGAGCTATTAAAGTGACGTCTAATAGATACCTCTATAATGTGATATTCACACTCGACAAATAAAGTGATTCCGATTTTATAAAAAGGGAAGTTCGTAAGGAATTGAGGGTTTAGGATAAAAAGGGAAATTGTGTCCCATCATGCCACCTTGGCGAATACGCCATCCCAAATGTCCTATTTATACCCTCACTCAGACAGCTTTTGATATTTTCAATCGAATTGGGGGCCATCGACGCTAACGACTGCATGGCCGTTGTGAATGATTAACGATGGTACGTTCTCACTTGCAAATTGTTGAATCCACTCATGGACAGAGATCATAATACCCTTTAAGGAACTTAAAAATCGTTGACCTAGCTTCCCGCGCCCATAAAAGCGCGTATCATTGCCTTTGATATAGGGCTGTAGAATATTTGTCTGCTAAACTGCTTAATATATGCGCATACAGAGGCAGACTTAAAGTTTAATGAATTTATCTCGTTTAGTAGTAACGTATTGGGGCAGTAGGACAATTTTAAAGTAGTTGAAAATTCCCCGCTTGTAGCGGGGAATCTTCTTGATCAAAACTGGCGCCGCCAATTTCATTTTTGACATGCAGCTAGCGAGAAGACACTTAGAAATTATTAGAAAAAAACAGAGCTGCAAACCGTACAGGGTATAGCACCTATTTTCACGTGAACAAGATTGTTATCCGTACCATTCTTAATCATTGAAATTAAATTTGCGTGACCGTTTGCGGGAATTGGTATTGATTTTTGATACAGCCCTAACAATCCCCCGTGCCTCAGAGGCTCTTCTAAGTGAACAAAATATAAAAAGAAACAAGTGTAGTAAATACTGTCTCGTATTATAAGGGTTTCACAGCTAATGAAGTATAGCACTAGAAACTATTAAAATAGAATGTTGCCAGTTTGATTTTGTTGTTTCTGAAATTTGAATGCTATACTGATGAACTCACTTAACTGCTTGCTCTTCATCTACGGGTGTTTGTTTGAAACTAGTGTTATATGCGAAACCTCCGAACATCTTGCTGCAGCGATGACGTAATGATGTTAGCAAGAAGAGTGTTAAATGGGGCACATAGTTTCATAAAAATACAATTCCTCGAGTTTAATTTAACCACTGAACGGTAAATTATTGACACATATTGATCAATAGGTTCAAAGAAAGATTACAGGTGCCAGTATATAGTTCCTCGAACCAAAATTTGTATGTAGATTAAATCCTTCAAGACAGGTTGAAAAACGTATAACTGCGCAAAAATTCTGCATTTCCCTTTTCCTTGAAAAATATTTCTGGAACGATTTTTCTTAAATGAAGCAGGCTAATCAGAAGCGCAATTTCCGTCTAATTAGTTATAGTAACATGATAACCTTGTTATGGTGCACAAGTGAAATCCAAGTTCAAATGTAGCACAAACGGGTAAATAGTTTAAAGAAATAAAAGCCCCATATGCACAGTGAGTTGCAGGTTATTATTTAAGGAGGAATGCATGAAGTTAGTGCAATCTTCTGGGCGTACTTTCAGAAATAATTGCGATAAAGAATGTTTCTGTGCTGCTACAAAGGCATTGAAATAGCTAAAACCCATGTATACCGGGATTTCCACTACCATTCGCAGCCACGTGGAAAGCGGTCTCAGCTAAACCTGCTCGTGGCTGCTTCCATACATTTAGTTCTAAAATTGTGTTCTACAACGCAATACCAATGAGACATACTGGTGTGGGTGTGGGACTGGACTGCGTTGGCCAATTTTGACCTAGAGCTTGAAATCCTGGGCGCAACGTGTTTCTGTCGCACTAGCGTCTCACTCCTATTAATTGTCAATTTACTTTTGCAATGAAAAAGTTGTTATAATCTGGCATTCCAAACTGAATAACATGTATTGGCCAAGAGTCAACCGCGCTACCGTGAGTGACCAACTTGATAAGATAGTTTTGACAAACG
The DNA here is from genome assembly GCA_002081605.1 of Tropilaelaps mercedesae. NCBI lineage: Eukaryota > Metazoa > Arthropoda > Arachnida > Mesostigmata > Laelapidae > Tropilaelaps > Tropilaelaps mercedesae. The sequence goes on along the minus strand of MNPL01008621.1, from coordinate 25,099 downwards.
TCAGTAAAAAGAATAGTCATAAAAGAATAAAAATAATGAGATAAATAGAATATAAGTAATATAAAATGAGGAAAAAATATGAAAAAAATAATGTCACTAAATCGAAATACGCTACCGATCATACCTTATAATTCCTAGCATACTGGAGCGCGCGCATATTATGACCTTTTCCACGGAACAAGGTGCGATGTCGATGTCACGTTGTCGTCTGTTGGCCCACGGGCATTTGTTTCCCCTTGCTGACTTTTCCGCCACCCGGTACCGAAGGTCACGTCCGAAAAGTCACTCCGAGTGGCATCAGCTCTGGTCGAGTGCCGGTGCTCGGTTCAGCTCATGCAGAACCGCTGCGGAGATGGCCCGCTGAGAACTGTTGCTGCAGCTCAGGTGACACTCGACTAACCAAATATCAGTCGTTGACGTAGTAAGGATTTCAGTTGCATTCGACATGCATTGCCGTGCGACGATGGGAAACTAGCAATCGTAACCGCCGTCTGCGGTTAAGCTTATTGTGAACCTCATTGGGACTACTGTTGCGGGACGTTCGTCCAACTTTGGCGTGCCATGAAAATAATGTAGGCAACACCATAGCAGGGAAACGGTAACAGTGGTAATAAAAAAATGTTATAGGTATAATTTACTTGAAGGCTGCCGAAGCTTTATCGTATCTACTTGGCTATAAGTGAGTGGAAACTCAGGTCGAGTTTCCTGAAGTTCATAGATGAGCATATAATGTGTTCCTGTGAGCCAGAAGTTTACGTCAGCAACAAGCTTTGGAGCACTTGAAAGTCTAACGTTTTTAGTGCTATCTGCTATGCATCATGACATTCAAATTTTTTACTATGATTATTATTATTATTTCTTATTTATAGTCACCTTTAGCAATGCTCTAATGATGTCAAAAAACAAGAATGAAATAATGCGGCGAAGATCACTCTGATAATAGTTTTGGACGCTCAAACTGTTTTTGATGCTCTCGCTTTTCTGGCACTAATTCAAAGGGCAAGGTGATTGTGGCCCAAAAGAGATTGTCTCGTATATGGCATCGATACTCGGTGGTAATAGATAAATATATTAAAACCTTCCTTTATTTAGAACTAAGTGTACGAAATTCTCTGGGTACTGCATATGGCATTGCGTTAAATTAAACACGTTACGGGTAAAAAATATCGCTGCTATTCACACCGTATGGTGTTAGCTTTAATGGCTCAAGAAATTTTAAGAAATTATGGTCACTCAAATGGGAATCAAAAGCGGGACCTTAAGATTGATAGACCACCACCTTACCCACTTCGTGGCTCTAGCAGTCCTTACGTTCGCTAAGCAAGCAAAACATTTTCGTAACAGCTAACCGGATCCTCGGTCGCAAACATATTCGCATATTTCTCCCTTGTAGCTTGGGCAAGACCAATACGTCTTAACATTTGCATCTCGTGACGATGATATTGCTAGGGCCTGAGGCGCTGTGATTATTATTTTCTGCAGGCTATCAACAGCCACAAGCGGCAATGGGGGAAGTACATCGATGGGTGGCGGCCATATTCTTATAAAGAACAGATATCACACCGGTCTATATGCTTAAATATTTTTAAAGAAATTACTAAGATTTGCAAGTACGTATGTGCAAGACATGCACCTGCGTACGAGCAAGTCTAACTGGAAGTCAATAGACGTATGAATTGCGACCGTATGAATGGGTTTGCTTGTTTTTTTAGACTGGCGTACTTTGGCGGAATTTAAGGACTTTATTAGAGGTAACATATGCGTAGAACGCGCACGGTAAAACTGCTTCTAGAAACCAGATGTCTATGAAACGATGGGCTAGTTTGTGATGTATCTACCCAGAGAGAAGGGCCAAAAGTTAGGTTGACTCCGGCGGGTCGCTTTGCATAAAATCAAAATGCCAGATGTTGTATTGTTAGCGGAAGACGATGATGCGGTGCTGAGCCGGCGGTTTCTAGAGATCGATAGATAGATATGCGGACTGAAGCAAGATATGAGTCTTAAGCTGTTGGCCGCTTGGAAAACGATCAAGAGACTGAACATGATGCGTTACAACGTACGACCGATCGGGTGTCTATCTGGTGCAGAGACTAGACATGCGTTTACCCTAAGTCCGCCGTATTATGAGCGAAAAACTATTACCGAAATAAGCGTAGTGGCAAAATGATACGTGTCGTTATTGACATCAGGGATCTTGGCGTAATTGTGGCCTCAGGAGCATAGTGAACCAATTAAATGTGTGCAACTTATATTAATTCGCGGAGTTTTCTATCGTTCCGATGTAGTAAAAGAACAGGTTCACACTAATAAGCGAGTTGCTTACCAAACGACTGATATAAAAAGGTATTATCATGATATATATTGTTCCAGCATTAATAACTAAGGATAATATTAAATAATATTAAAACTAAGAACTTGGTAAGTAAGAAGATTGCTTCACGGCGTGTTTCTCATTGAAATCATGATACAGTGGCATTTGTATGCAAAATATGGCGTATATAAAATACACGAAATTAGAGTATTTTACCTAGAATTGCACGTGACCTCTTTTTCACATTGCGTTCAATTTTGTTTGCGTCCTTATTTATAACATACCTTAAACTGCAAGCTCATATTTGTTTTCGCTCATACAACCCAAATCGGCGAAGTCTTGACATATCACTGGTAAAAGCACGTTAGATAACATACAGATGCTTACAAACCAACTAAAAGTATATTATTGCTGATATGCCTTATTGCCGTCTAACTAACAGCCGTTTAAGCTACCAAGTTGTATTGTTCCACGAAATGCCTAAAAACAGCAACACAGATAATAAAATGTATGATTTCTATTGCACGGGCTCTGGTGTGAATAACTTCATTAGCTAATTTAATGTAAATATTATGTATGTTTATTATGACGTTATTGTGCATATTATTTGATAGTGAAAATACAACCGAATGTATATAACAAGCAGGGTTTAGGTAGCCTTACGCCGCTATGAACCTTCGTGTCTGATAAGCGTGTATCTGATAAGCTATATTTATATAAATATCGCAAATACAAAGAGTCGATAGGGCAATAGAAAGGGGCAGAGGAAACCCCACCGTTCCGAAATATAAAATAGAGGTGCAAAAGAGAAGCGCAGGTTCAGAATATAGCGCGGAGATGAGCGACGCCATTTTTCAATGAAGTGACTC
>MNPL01008621.1:0-12791 GCA_002081605.1 Tropilaelaps mercedesae | reverse complement strand
CTTTCACCCATTTCCCGAACCTATATCTACCGCCGCCGTTAATAATAATCTGTATGACTGTTTTGGAAGCCACATTTCTACAGAGCTTCCTTTTGCATTGACATCGAAGCGCCTGCTTAGTCGTCTGACCCGTACCGCAAATGATGAACGGGCTTCTGCCGTTCGCGTTCAATCAAACTCAAGACATCGTCGCGGTATGGCCACGCCTGTGAGCATGCATAACGACCAACGCGTCATAGCTAACAATTTACTCTGCTACAGTGCAATCGTAAATATCGGTGATCAGGAAAGGCAGCTGAGAGATCCACCTTGGTGACAAATATGCCGAGGCTGAAGTGAAGTCAAAATCGGACTTAGAGTAAACCACTATATACCAAAGCGAAGAGCTCACCTTAGTCATACGAACACAACGTAAAAGGCTTGCAAACGGAAAACGGTTGCTATAACCTAGAGATACCTATGCCACGCAGCACACACTGAGTATGCATTTGACACAAATTGAGTTAAGGCGAAAAATATAAACTGTGTCTTTGTGTGCAGACCACTAGGTCGATGTACTGCGTTCTAATTCGTAATTACAAGAAACAGAAAATACAAGATAAATGAGTCCCACTGAATAGGAAAATATTATAAAAGGAAAACGTTATGATGTCCTGTATTGCCATCATCATCCCTGCGAGTTTTGAGGACATGTTCAATGGCCACGTAATTAGTTCATGTATGTTCTGCAGAACCTGGTTCCTTTGGGCATTACAGCAAAATTGCACTGAGTTTACAAGGGCATTTCAAAAAATGGCTTCAGTCAATGACCTGTTCTTGTTTTAGTAGGACACTTTTTGTCTAATTATATAAATATGTTGTCTGTGCGCTCATTTGACGTTCTTTTAGATTTGTTACTTAGTTGAAAGGTTATATGTTTTGGCACGATAAACATTAGACCTCTCCAAACACATACTTTGTGCTCATGTTTTCTGTTAATCCGCGCTCTTTTGTTCGATCACAGGTCAAGATTTTTCTTTGATAATCAAAGTGTGACTCACCCTGACGAAAGACTACGTTCTGTCAAGTAATATGACATACTGAAACTGACCAGTTTTTACTATATTGAGTCACATAACCAATGACTGTGCTCAGTATTGTGCTCATTTTTTCTATTAATCCGTACTTTTATGTTCGGTCACAGATCAAAACCTCCCGTTTCATTCTCAAAATGGGACTCAGTATTTACTATCATTAGTAAAATAACCGATGAAACCCAATGTAATTTAGCTAAATCTCGAATACCGCCTGAGAACTCACCATACAGATCTTACCTTTACATTATATAATTAAATCGTTGCGATTCATGCAGATCTTACAGCAATCGAATGAGCAAAAAGATCTTTACCGCCAAAACTAAATGGACGTTTTTTTATCATTGTGTTTCTGCTTTAAGCGTTACAATCGATTACTCGTTTTATCCGCGATCGCCCGTTTATAAGTTATGGGTATCTCCTGAAGTGTGGTGGAAAATTCTCTAAAATTGTACAAGCACGAGTCATATCGATCAAATAGTTGCAAGGCGGAGTTCCAATGCAAGCGAAATTATAATATTAAAGTTTCTTCAAATATTTTTTGCGTTATGCTTAGCTAGGACCTATTGCTCATCAGTTTCTCTTTGAAGACGCCTCTGAAAGCCTGACGTATAATAAACTATAAAATATGAGGCAACGAAGCCGATAATAGCCCAAGGAATTTTGCAGACGCTACTACGTGCTCTTGCAACATGTTGTTCTCCGGAAAACAATGTTAACTCATTTTTACTTCCACTGCTTTGTTCAAGAGGAGCCCATTCTTAGAATTTCTGTGAGATGTGCGGATATGTGCGGACAACAAAAAAGTATTTACAGGATAGCTCAGAAACTAATGCACTTTTTGGCATCGCCTGACTTCGTTTAGTTATTCACACGTCAAGTTAGAAGAAAATATATTACTAAAATTATGAAAATATTCTGCATTTTACTTAGAAGCAATGCGAAACCAATCCGTTGACTAAAGGAAGAATGCATCGCATGTTTTGAACGAAACCGTTGAGAAAAAAATTTTTTTAGAGGGGGGAATGTAATTTGATCACATTTAAGTCAAATTTTTTTTGAATATAAATATTGCAAACATCATGATTTATTACGCCGTAGATTAGCTATTGTATTGTTTTAAATTCACGGCTAGATGGTAGGATTCTGAAAACGCTCATGCTTATCGAACCATTAAACTGTAACAGCAAATGTTTTCACGCCCGAAGGTTCGTCAGGAGCGACCTACTTATACAATGATTGCTAGTTTCTTAACCGAAAAGGGATAATACCAAGCACGAAAATTGGTGTACGTCACGACGGGTTAAACATGGGTATAAAAAAGCGTCTGGCGAGTGAAGCTATGGGTGAGTTATAAGTGTGCGTGAGTTATATAGTGAGTTATGGACCTCGTGAGTTATAATTGGATAGCATGAAACGCGGTGGTCCGTCATTTACAAATGTCTAGTTTATGAAACTGTCGTTGTAAATTGAACTCCATTGATCAGTAGTTCGCTGCTTCGGGTAATTATTTTCTGACACGTTGAAGGAGAGTGACACGATGGGATAATCTAGGGTTCGGCTTTGGATAAACCCGGATCGTCTGCGATAAGATCTACTTGACTGATGATGAAGGATTGGTTAAAGAAAAAGAGTGTGCACAAGAGTGTGGTAACATCAACGAACCAGCGTCAGATTGACGAGATATTGGAGAAAATGCACTTCCTCTATAAAGCATGGATCAATTCACGATCAAAGAGTGACAGGTTTCACACGACGAGGCGCTTTGCATTAATGTGTGTAGTATTGGTCTGAAATTTTAATGTGGCAAACATCGGTGCGCTTCGAGACATATCGTGGATACGTCTCTATGAGTATATCTTTAAAGCTCTAAGTAAAAAGACACTGTAGCTCAGTTCTGTATGAGATCACTCGCCGACTTTCAAGTAGCATACTGAGATACCTAAAATCGCTAAATCGACTAGGAAAATTGAGAATAGACCATATTGGTCATTGTCCATTTGATACCACAGAAGCATCAATCCACTCGCTGACTTGATTACAAAAAAGTACTTTTGTATATTACCAAAAAATAGTCATCCTGCAGCACTTTATTTTCGAAAGTAGAATGAAGTTTCCGATTTTTAAACGCATCATACAAACCTCTGCGCTAACCATAAGCGGTGTCCAAAAGAAACATTTCGCAGATCTAATTTTCAAATATGAGTTAAAATTTTGAGTATTTCCAATAATTATTACAACCATCAACTAGAAGTTGCCTATTTGGACTGAAGATGTATGTTAGGCTTTGGGAGCATCAAAGATTTCTATATAAAATGTCCATTCGGCTAGGTGCTCTTCTGACAATTATTACCCAGCTTACAATATAATTTTGTAGTCGAAGGTCTTGAGTGGCCAGGATATACAGATATCTTAAAGACGAGGCCGGTTAGTCTAGGTCGCACGATTTAAATGTGCTGGCATTTTGGGTACACAGACAGGTTAAAGTTTGGTGAAAGATATTTTATTGCTAATTGTTTTTACACATACATACCTATTTATGCATACCATAAAATGAGGCTACGTAGCCGCTTACCAGTGGCAAATATTCATAATCACCTACGTTAATTTCTAGTGACTCTTTCGATTTGAGTAGGCCACTCCGAATCAAATAAACTTTTGCCATATTTTATTGAGTTTACTGATATTTTTTCGGCTTTGTCTTGGATTATCAAATTGAATACAAAAGAGTTCTTCAAACCTTGCCTTGACTTTTACTGAAGTCGAGCTCGGTGGCATGGTGCTTTCGCGTGGGCCTTGCAACCGGAGGAAATACGCAGGTACACGATTCGTACTTATGGAATCCGTTTTACGAAATATTGTAAAAAGCGTACCATAGAGATTAGATGTTGCCGATGGTTAACCCTAAACATATATTTTGACTTTTACTGAAAGCGGTATTGTGTACAAGATTATGTTCCCGTGTATAGTCTGCTTCAAACTAGAAACAATCTCAAGAATCCGATACTCTTATCTGTATCGGGTTTTAAGCCAGAATCCATTACATATTATATCTCTCAGTAAACAATCATTACATGTAACAAAACCGATATTAGATCCACAATGATCAGTTGGACTGCATCTAAAAAGTCCCTTTAAGGCCCAAAAGTGACATAGTAAAACAACGCGCAATTTTTTTTTAAATAGACCGACTACTGTCGCATAGTTCCATACACAGTGCAGGGTATTATGACACGTCGATGGTGACGTATAAGCTGACGCTATAATACAACTATAATGGCAGTCATCCTATTCCAAATTTGCCTTGATTCATTTTTGTAGCGGTACAAAGATGTGGGGCCAGTGACTTAAAAATGGTTTGCAAAACACTATGACGAGAATACACGAAGATGTTAAATTTTAGAAGGCTGCTGAGTTGAAAACTCTGCATTAGAGATCTCGGAAGACTTTATGGTAACGACACATCTCTGGCATTCTTGTGAAGAATATATGTAATCGCGGTAGCAAGGCGCTACCTTCGGAGAAAGTCGAGATGACGATAAAACAGCAAAAATGTTATTTGTTCCGGAATTAGTTACGGCACAGTGGTTTTTACGCGGATGTCTTATTATTCTTGGTATTTCGCATATCTACTCGTAAGATTCCTGTTTTGACGACAAATTGGATAAATACTCAGAAAGAATGTAATAAGAGATGCCTTTTCCAATTCGCACTTATATTGTTTCGCACTATGTTGTTATTCTGATAGTGGCACGGGCTCGCCATTAAATGCTTTCATAAGACAACATTGTTTTTCTATTCAAATTCTTTTGAGTTCGTCGTGATTAATAAACTCACGAGAAGGCAATGAAAAATACTAACGATTGTCTTCATATATGTACATTCTGGGCAATGGCCCTGGTATTTTGTTTTTTGCTTTATTGTTTATTGACGGAACTGCGAGTTCTACCCGGTTATGTTCTCGTAGAAATATTGATAAAACAGCACTATAATTTCTGGAAACATTAAGCTCTAATTATCCGTAAAAACGTTCCACAAGTGTAAACACAATTAGATACATTGCCTTTATTATATGTACACTCGATTTGTATGAAATATAAGATCTGAGCGACAGACATGAGTGCCCGTAATCTGAGGTAACGGGCAGGTAGTGCCAGAATGAAATTCTCTAAATTTTATCTAGGGGCTTTAATGCTTAGTCGTAAACTGACTTGACAGAAGTCAGTTTCACGAAGGAGAAACCCCTCATTTCGTGGCAGACGCCAGGCTAGAGAATCTTTGTTGGACTCCTTCGAAACGAAGGGTGTTACAGAGGTGAAGTTCTGCAAATCTTCATCTTGGCATTGCTTGGTATTATGTCGCACGTGGAACAATTCGACTTTGATATTTGTTATCGTATCGCTAATAACATAGATGTCAAGGGTTGCGACAGAGCAAAGCATTCATTGACATAACGTACAAGGTTAGTACGTCGACTATACTTGTCGTGTTGAATGATTCCTATACGAAATGTATCTCGGTTTTACGTTGTGGGAACGGCTAAAACGTTATCAAACGTCAATATTGTGTGAAATGCCAATTTTCATAAATAACGATGTATTCGTCTGGACTTCCTTTTTCCGAACACAAAAAGCACAAATAGCACTGAGTACTCTAGATATTTTCCGTATATTTCCGATATTTTCCTAATTGGCCATAGGTACAGTTCTGCGGCACGCATGTCACGCCTAGAGATGCATCACATGTCTAGTTCTCACACACTCAGTGGAATATACAGGGTCAGATATTCATACACGGTGGATTAATCAGTGCATGCATCGGAAACTACATCCGCTGCGCATAAGCTAGAGCAGGCGCTAAAATTCAGCAAGGGGCTTTGACAGTTTGACATATGGCAGCAAGGATATGAGCCGTGACGGTGAAAACTGAAGGCACATTGCTGAGAAGAAACTTACAGTTAGGCTTTACCAAGCAAAAATTTTGTACGTGAAACAACGATCCTTATGGAATAATAGACACATACGAATATCTTACCTATAAATACGGGTTTGTCGTACGTGTGGATAGCCAAACATAAAAATCGGTATGATTTTTTTAGCGATTAATCTATATCCTTTAATAAGGTGCGGGTTGACAAACGTGATTTTTTCAATACAACCTTTATCATCATTAAAACGGAGAAAAGTCCATGGAAGATAGCAAGCGTTGTACAGTGCACTCACTTATATACATTATATAGAAAAACTATTCAAGCTGTTGTCACAATAGGCCGATTATATACACGTCTGTGCTAGTTACTGAACTAACGATTATACAATTCACGGTGATATCTTACGGAGGTAAATTATTTAGACGTTTAGTTTTGGCCATTTCAAGAGCAGTTTGTCTGCTCCATAACGAAGGCAGACATACGGGGAAACACCCGTGGCCAAAAAAACCACAGTTGAGAGGAGATAACCAATCCTCCAAAGGAGGATAAGGTAACCAAATAAATATATTAATCGGGGGCGAAATTCTACTTCCTCAGATTTACCTCCGTTAAAAGGAGAAGAATTAGTGTCAGCGTATTTTTCCAGGTTAGGATTGCAACTCGAAACTCGTATCGCAGAAAAGTACACTGCAATTCTTCGGTTCGTCCACCAGCTTGTATTGCCTTACCTGGAGCACTGTCGAGTGAACTACTTACTGTTATATCCAGCAATTACGCTGCTTAATTAGCATTACAAAGTTGGAATAACTCGCTTGCTCAGGAGAGGCCCTGATTGACTTTCTTTTTTCCTATACCTGACCAACGACGGTGGCAGAGCCGCGGCAACCCTTCACAAAAGAATAACACAATCCTAGGTTTTTAAGTGGATGAGTTCAACCTTAGATTACATGTAGTTACGGCATTTTATAGTCCTATAACCTTTCTGTACCAGCAATAACTTACGGTAACGCGTGGCGCACGCATTTTTCTTGCGTGGCGCACGCATTTTTCTTGCGCGGCGCACTAAACCGTAAATTTGACATGTCGTATTCAGCTGACTAATTTTATATATTATGTAATAACTTTTAATTTTTAAATTTCTTTTGCTTTTTTATCGGCCATGACAAATGAAGGCGTGTTCCTTTACGGAGTTCCGCAGTACATGTTCAAAGGAGTTCGGAACGCAAGCCAGGCTTTCAATGCCTCAAAGTTCGTAGCGTGTGACTTTTTCCGTGCATCTATTAAAATTTGACAACACTTCCGATTATTTCTGTTTATGATTCAACGTGTAGCACTAGCTTGAACTAGCTTGAATAACTTATGTGCATTATATTAAGAATATACTATAGAATAAGTCAATTAGATAAGCAAATACTCGAAAGGTAAATACACATCGTAATCACATCGTACATTCTGTTGCGTCTCATAAAGTATGTCCTTATCTTGTAAGCAAATACGCCTACTTATTAAGTCAGTTCGCGGCGCTTATCGACTACTCTCTCTATACCTATCGCAGAGGCTATTACACGTCAGCTATCTGACTTCGCCGCTACTACCTTTACTTTCTTCTATGCTCGATTGTCTCGCCAGAAGGTTATGATGTATCTTTGTTTTTAATGACCAGAAAAGGGTCCTCTTCCACGTAAAAGGTATTTCCGTATGTATTTCGTCTATTGACATTGATGACGACTATATTATGTAGGTCATGCCTGTTGCATAGGCACATCCTAATTTATGTTTGCTCCTACAGCGATAAAGGAAAGGCGTAATCGAAGTTTGGAACTTCTCTTTCAAAACTGTCCGTGTTTCTCAAAAAATCTAAAATGTACCATAGGAATACAGCTAATCTGTCGAAAACGTAATGTAACATGCTTGTCAATTCAGAGTATCCAAAGAAGTAAGAATGCAACTTCCAAAAATAAAATACCGATCATATCTTATATACCAAACGGTAATTTGTCCAAAAAGCGCCAATGAGAACTAAACAAGACACGTCAAACTTTGGTGTCGGGTGTTTTGTTAAAACATAACCTCTTGATCATTATTATTTCGCAGGTTTGCAGACGGGAGAGCCTTCTGTAGAATGGCCGGCCGCGTTTCGTTTTCTTAGTATGCTCCTTGAACTTCTGGTATTTTTGCGAGCCACACACAGTTATTATCGTCCTCGATAAATACCTTAGCAAAGCTTGGTTTCGTTTTACCCAAATACTTTTTGCTTCACCTTCGATTCGTGGTCGCTTTCTAAAACGTAACGAGCCCTCGTTTTTTATTGCATTAATAATTTTGTGGCTTCAACGGATAACTTTTTTAGACTCACTCCTCGCCGTCTTTGCGGCTGCCCCGGACAACAATGACAAACAATAATTCGAGTTAATTCGTTGTTTCACAAAACGACTGAAGGCAATTATGCTCGGTAATATACCATACGGCACGTGATTGAGTTCTAGGCGTTGGGGATACACGGTAAACCGTAGCCACTGTGGGGCAAACTTGTGAAACAGAGCAAAGCGCAGCATTCTTATACATACGATACCATCTTTCACGCGTTCTTGCACAGGTCTGATATTAGCCGTTAAGATTAGCATGATTTACCGACAACATGTTGAAAGGTTTCTGTCAAGGATTTTGCATACATCACAGGACCCTATTGGTACGAAATTGAAAGTACGCAACAGGAGGATCCCAACCTGTCTTTTAAGGACGAATATAGCGAGTCCCTACCATAGATGTTTGAAACGTGGATACATAGGCTAACCTTCCACCTGTTGAACGCCTCACGGCGCATACACATTCGCTAGCAACGTGGGTTCGCTGGCATGCTTAATTTAAACGGTACGTAACAGTCAAGCTGTTTGTATAATTCGTGCTAAAATACAAGTGCGAGAGAGAGAGAGAGAGTGCAATACAAAGTATGAAGTTCCTTTCCGATTTTGTGGTAGAACAAGAGTTATATTGAAAACCTACTTGAAAACCGGCTTATGAATCCAAATTCGGTGAAAGTATAAGTAATATACTTTGGTTTTGTATACCAGTATCTTGAGAGTGACACTAAAAAATATGATTTTTATATGTGCACACAAAAAACATATGAAATGACTGGCTGTATTTTACACCTTTATATAAGACCACCTTTTGGTTGAAGTAAATTGTCGGGCAAGTATTTAGCTAAACAAGACCCATTTTGAGTTCACTTTTTGCTTTTGCGTCTAAGCTGTGCTGACAAACAAAACTGCCATTCGCCCCTCATTTTTTTATTACCAAGAATTTACGTGAGTACATCCTGCACTCTCGGATCACCAAACCGATTATATCAATAGGCGTTGTACACAGTCATTCAACCAAAACGTGCATAGGCTACGATAAAAACATGACTGTTCATATTATTCGTCGCATGTGCCTTGCTCTCAGAGTCGTTTTATACAGATAGGGCTACGGAATGCATATTGAACTTGAGACAAAAAAAAGTTGAGTAACCTAAAATACTCCCAATAAACGGCGCACTCATGAAAACTTGTAGCTTTGTTCCTTTCAATACAGTTCTCTTTTTTCGACGCTCGTTTTTTATTTACTAATCAAATTGTTGGCCTTACCTTCTAGTATCTTAGTTGCGTTGTTTTCTTTTGAAAAATTTTTTCGACGCTACCTTGACATCAGCATCATTATCCACGGTTGAGCTCTATATTCAAAGAAGTGCCTGAACATTCCAAAAAAGCTATGAGCAACGAGCGGCACATCGGTTTAGATTTTTTTGTTTCCTATTTTACAGGGTACGAATTCGTCGGCACTTTGTTGTCTTCTCTTTTAATTATCATATCCTTGCTCTTGTTTCTGCATACCGTTCCCGCTGTATCGCGATCTCGAACGGGTCGCTCGTTCCAGGCATGAAGTGCTCGTCGGGCAGTTACGGTCTGAGTGGCTGCAGCAGCAGCTGCCGTTCCTTAGCGATCAGTGCGGGAGTGGTTCTCGTTGCCCTGGCGTTTACCCTCGACGCAACGGCTGATGCCGCCTCATACGCCCCGCCCAACTACTTCAAATACCATAGGCGGTAAGTGGTGTAACGCAAGATGACCACTCGCTAACGCATATAATAAAGTATTTATTCTCTGTTGTACCGTCATTTGCGGGAGCTCGTTTGTTCAAACAGCTTGTGAGATAGGCATAATCATAGACATTGTAAGGCTCACCTTGGTTGACTCACCAATCATGAAGGTCATTTAGACAATATACAGGGTACAACACCTAGGAATAGTTAGAAATATTTGCACTAACTGTGCTTGCAAGTACATGAGGTGGCACGAGTTGTTACAAAAAAGCTAATTATTTAAAATTACATCAAAAACTCTGACATACTTCAATTGTCCTAATAACTCTATCAGCTGCATTTTGTGCAGAAAAAAATAACATTTTTCCGCATAATGTTTAATCTGTGCACAGTTGCTCTGGAAAACTAAAGCTGTGACCTTTCAAAGCTTGTAATCGTGGCCGTACATACAAACATACATTTAAGAGCCGACAGAAATATCCCTCAAGCAATATTTAGTCAAGCGTTTTCTCTATAACTTCTAAATTTATTTAATGATCGGAACTGTTTTGAGAATGTTTAAACGTTAGTGCCTGATATTTGTGTTGCCTGGGAACCAATTTAAAGTGCAATATAGACTTCATGCGGTTTGAACCTATTACTGTTGGAGGAGATTTGTTTATGTTGGTTTACGTCCGGCTCTGTAATGCATTAGCAAGTCTAAGATCTGTTTAAATTCTAATATCTTTTTGAGCTGTATCGGATTACCCGAAGTCGTATAGAGTCTTCCACTGTGAACTTACAGAAAGCCTTGGGCCCTCTTGATTTCAACGGATGCCAACACTCTTCGCTGAAATGTGCTCGTTTTGCTGAGATGACAATCCTTAGAAACAGAGAGTAAAAAACATATTTCATAACTTAGGTCCTACAACATGGTAATTTCCGTATCGATTGGCAGTTATTATGATACGATGGATTCCTTCGCTCGAAAATAGGTATTATAATAATCTATTTTGTTAGCTATTATAAACATCTGGCTGATCTAGACAATAAGGCTTATTGTGAGAGCCACAAACGGGTTTGAACGGACTTGCCGCTTAAATAACCTTAGCATGTTGGCATCAATCTTAGCATCCTAATGTTTTGCTCTTATTTCTCACGAAAATGAGAGTTCTATAAATAAAGCGGTACTCAAGCCTTTGCTTTTTAAATTCGATCTGAAAGCTTCTCTATTTTGAATTGTTCCCTTGTGACGGCGACTAGATTGCTTCGCGACCTTGATGTTGATACTTGATCAAGTAGTGTTAACTCCAATTCTAAAAAGTAATTTGAGACAGAATTCCCGAATTCTTCCGTATCAGCCTTTAATAAAATCAACCATCTATATTTGACTACTTTATACGCTGTCAATTAACTAGCAACTCAACAAAACGCTTCTTATTCCAGAGCATCAGAAAAAAATACCTTCAAGAACTTGAAATAATTACCAGTAATCAATAAACATATAATACATTTCTAATCACCTATTTTCCACATGGTTCCCATCTTGTAATGCTTTCAGTCTTACTTGACCAATTAAATCAGTTAAAATGACGCTTCGATGTTAATTTGCCTCGTCTTTCCTTCAGGGCGCATCTAACATCAAACTAAACAAATCTACTGCATCAATAAAATGCTGTTAAATTGCATAATTTTCAGAGTCTATAATTTATGCTTTTTAAGACCCGTTGCCTGTACGGTGCAACTGATATAATTATTGCGTCTAAAAAATGTCGAGGTGGTTTTTGAGAGTGGTTTTACTCGTTGCAATTATATAGTAATATGGCCAAGTATATTTACTATATTCTAAGAATTCTATTCTAATACTCTCATTGGATAAATAATATAGTCTTCCACTCTGTTCTACTTTATAAAATACGGAAGGCCTTTGATTTTTTATGTTCAAAAAACTCATTGAAAATAACCGTCCAACCGTAAGTATAGTCAGAATTGTAACGATATATTTGTTCGATTGACGTTGATCGGTACTGTCAGGGATTGCTCTCTGACAGGCTGTACGTCGTGGCCAACTAAGCGTCGACTTCATCCAACAGGCGTGCAAACGAGTGAATTGCAAACACTTTGATGGTCTTCTGTGCCCTTCCTTTGTGCTACAGCAGTTAAAAGACACAAGCCGCCCCACCTCACAACTTGCTTTAGATATCAAAGGCGAATGAGGTCGTAAAGTGCGAATCACTATTCCATGATACGGTACTAATGAAAAGAAACCTGAGAAAACCTTTATATAGGGACGATCCACAAACCTTCCACAAACCCACAAACGCGAGGACCAGCACAGGAAAGCGTTCTAGCCAAGCGCTAGGCAATAGACCACAGGAAAGCGTTACTACTCGATTCTATCCAGTATGCATAAACAATACAACGAGAGAATTTATTGTCCATCTCTGGACATCATTGGCAGTCCTATAGTATACGATTTATCGATGGTTCTCAGGATGCAAATATTGCTATGGGGCGCAAAACTACACTTGTATACCGTAGCATCATATTCCTTCACTAAAATAATATAAACGCCTGACCTTTATGAATTGTTCCTTACTATCTTTCCTATCCTATGATAAATTGCAGCAAGTGAGCCAATGGTTACTTTCATTGGCTTAAACAGGCTTCTCTAGAAGTATTTAGACGTTCATTGATTTTTAACATTGAAATCAGTGAAAACCATTGT
>MNPL01008612.1:0-13278 GCA_002081605.1 Tropilaelaps mercedesae | reverse complement strand
ATATATATATATATATATATATATATAGATATATAGATATATAGATATATAGATATATATATAGACTCAAATCACAAAGATTGAAGTATTCCAACGCCTTAATTCAATTGCAGATACCACCTCTGCATTATTAGATAGATTAGAGGCATGCAGATTTACATCAGCATGCCTACTATTTAATCACAAATTGATCACAAGTGGCTACGGTGTCTCAACACGTCATATTGAGCGTATTTTAAAGCATTGTGTATTTTTCGCCGATGAATCCTACAGTGTCACAAACTTAAATCGACAAGCGATAATTCTACAATAGCAGAACTGGTAGCTCATAAGAACAGCCAACATTTACAAGAACAGACAACGACAAAAAAACTGTCAACATTAAAAAAAAAGCACATATATACTACGGTGCGTTCTGGCACCAACCAGGGGTTCATTACAACAAGTTTTATCAGCTAAACACCAAGTTTCACATATGATGTCACAGATGGTTGGCAAAGCAATTGACACTAGATTCAAGGCACATTTACTTCTAGAGAAACTTTAATATTGGATAGCTTCAGGGAATTGTAGAGCTATAGTCCCTCACTCTTTATCCGCAGATACATTATGGTGACGCATGAAATTAATACAAGGCATATTCGGTTCACCCTTTTCGTGGAATAATCGAAATAGCAAACTAGCAAATGTTATCTCAAAACTAAAATATCTGATACGTGAAGTGAAAGCCGAAACAGTTCTTATACTTTTAAAGCGACGCAATGTCCACCTTATCCACGCAAGTTCGGTAGTACAAAATTATTAGCATGGGCAGAGGTTGCTCATGTGGAGACTGAAAATAAAGATTACAGAACCATATTTAACAGAAATTTTCAGTTACACTTTTGTACTACAAATCGTTAATTCATAGTCTAATTCGTAGCTGAGGCAGTAATATAGTCAGCGAAGGGCAACACATTGAATTTATCATAGGTCTTCTCATAATACGTACCAATAAAGTTTCGAGTGGACCCACAATTAGACCTCTCGATCATTGAAAGATAATTGGGAAGTTTGGAAGGGCCACGCACGTTTCTGCCAACTTGAAAGTTAGGCCTTTTTAATTAACGTTGTGGAATGAGGCAAACAATATAAAATATAGCCTGTGCGACCAAATTGTCACTGGTTCAAAAGTGAACCGTTTCAAACCTAGTTAAACTGTGTCCCTAGGCGCTCTCCCATTAACAAACGTTCGAGAATACTAGACAATCTCTAATAACTCTGGCTTGATTCTGGCTCGACTTCACACTAGCCAATTCTTGACATTCCCACAAAACTAATACAGCTTGAATGCGAAGGTTATGCGCATGCCCTACTTTATAGTTCATGTGAATTATTGCTTAAGGTTGCGTTTATTCGACACCAAAGCGCTTACTTTGAAACGGTACCTTTAGCCAATTCACCACTAACCAACTCTTCAGGTTCCTCATGCTGATTTATGTTTAACAAAAGAGGAACAACGCTAGAAGGACACCGACTTACCCAAAAAACCAAGAACACGCCTTCAACGTCAAATACAAAAAAGCTACATTACTATGCATTTTGACTCTTCGCAATAACTCTGAATTTTAATCATTATTAGAAATGACGTCTTTATATAACTTTCGTTCCATCATGCGAGAGCGCAGAAACCCGCTGTTACAACACTACACTTTGTTATGCTTAACCGTACCTATGAACATCAATATTGGTTAGATAGTATAAAGCTGGTATCGAAGACCTCAGATTGCTCACGTATTCTTTTAATCAATTATTATCTCTCAATGTCTGTCTTGCGGTATTGATGCGGTAGTGTGCGTGAACGGCACCAATATCAAATTGGATTTTTCTCGATCGAAGAAGCTTTAGTTCTAATCTAATAAAGTTCTATAAGGTTGTCCATGGTTATATAGTGGCGTACTTATTATGGTGAACATTCTCATTGAATAGTGATTATGATATTATGATTGGAATTTTCAAAAGGCAATACATGCAACAAAGTCAGGCTCATTGTCGGGAAACATCTCAAAAGGTGATCCGCTTTACTATCCGCTTTACTATTTATGTCCGATGTCAGCCGCTGTAAGAAGTCAAATGACTTCTTATTTTTGGGGTATGAATAGAATGTCTCAATTTTTTTTATATATACTGGTGTTGTACCGATACCGATATTGTTTCACTAATTAGAATTTGCTAGATATATATCAGAGCCGCAAATAACTTGTAACAGATTGAAATCTTAACACTTCATTCTTTGATCCTAAGGCTGTGGTCAACCATTATCTAAAAAACCTTTCGATCGAATCTATTTCAACTTGTAGCCCTAACTAATGGGAAGAACCTTTATTCATTTTTCCTGAGGTTTACCGAGTTTCCGCAGAGAATACCTACGAAATAAAGGAACTGCAGGATGTCGATTATTGCGCTCTTCTATTGACGTAAAAATACGTGCCCCCTCATTTCATCCACAATCGAACATCTTTTTAAAAAGGAGTTCATTAAAATTTGTAAATTGCGTTGTAAATGAGGCATTTTCTATCAAGTTCCTTTCTCCGTGCCCTCTTTCGCCTTGCATATCTGTCTTCAAAACTTGTTTCTTCCTAGCATTTTTTATCATACGTTTTTCTAACCTAGGTGATATTGTTTCCCTGTTGTTTTTGCATCACCTAATCCGTTACCTTTTTTCCTTCCGTTACCGTTCTACCTTTTTTCTTTGAACCCTTAATCTAGCTCCACTATTTACCTGACTGCAAATCGGAACTCCGCTTTTCTTCTCGCTCAATTTCTAATCTAGTCCACTTGGCAATAAACTACAAGCACAGTATTTTCTGAAAGTAAATTATTTAGACACCCTTTATCCGAATTACAAAAAGCATAAAAAATAATACGCACCTCATTTTACTCCTCTCTGTTATGATTTTTCATCTCTAGTTTCATCTCGAAGCTACTTGGTAATATAATAATAATAATATATATAACGCAATAATGTACTACAACGCTAAGTGTTGAATGGTATTTAAAGTTTTGGTTGGCTTTTAAGAATGTTATACTATACGCAAATTTATATGTGTGTTTAACGCAATCCATTCGTAGTCCGCTGATAGAGTATACTAATAAGGGCAGTAAAGTCAAAACGGGCAATATTTTGTTACACGCATTATATCCTCAAAGAAACCCAACAGTATATTAATACTTACCAGCCATCGCACCAAACTCGTATGGGCTTTTTTTTGGTGCTGCACGGGTTTTCTGGGTGCTTCGCTTCTTCGGCAATTTTCTGTTCCGGGATGTTATCTGACATTTTGCTTTGATCTGTAGATTATCCGCCCACTACCGGTTCCGTCAAAAGACTGAAATTTCACAACGTTGCATACGTTTACTTAGAAAATGTGTTCACAGAAGCAAGTTAGAAAAATGATTAGTAAGTTTGTTCACAGACATACCGGGTGACCGAAGATTTAAAGGTTATGGCTTCGGCTAGTTAAATCTATCCAAGAGGGCAGACACTTGCAAAGTATATAATTTGATATGAACTAAAAATAAATTGAATACCAGCCAGTGAAAAAGCAACCCCCGCGTTTACGTGAGTAATAACCAACATAAACTGGTTTACTTATTTCTATGTTCATTTTGGAGCAGGTTTGCTCCAGAATTCAAAAAATAAGAATTATCGGATAACAAACAATGTTTTTGTACATACGTAACAACAAATTATTACAATTGGGCCGATTTCAGTACAAGAGTAAATTCGTAAGGCTGTCTAGTTACAGTCGACAATCAAGGGACTCAATATGTACGGCATATTACAGACCTCATTTTTAATATATTTACTATAAGTGTCTATATAAATTACCAATTGAAATAATTGAAACAGTTGTCGAATAACATCTCTTGGCAGCTCACCATTTTCCAATCTCGTATTTTGCAAATCGTATTTGCTTTTATAGAACTAGTTGTTTAATGTTTCTGTACCAAATGGAAATCTTACTCAAACCATACACACTTCACCAATGTAATTCTAGATTCAAAGCAACCCCTTTGGACATCTAGTAGTACAACGAGTCCAACTTTAACTATTTTATAAGTAACACGACGATTTAAGCACAAAATAGTTCAGATCAATCCTTGACTGCATTATTGGGAGAGGCTCGGTAAATGACCTATTCTTTCTATTTTAGCAATTCTAAAATTAGGCTATGCGTTAACTAAGATAAACGAAACAGTAACGTGGAATATACAGTAAAATAGACAGACTAACAAAAACTCTAGAAATAGCAGCCACGCTGAGCCCATTTTGTGAGACACTGTTCAAATAACAATATTGGTGACTCCCCTGGTTTGAAATTTAATAATGTACCCATTGAATGCACGACCTCTCCTTCAATTCTAAGGACAAGAAATCGTTTGTGCTGCGCTTTAAACAGTTATTTTTAGGTCGCTCCTAGGAATAAATATTCTGGTTGGATAGAATGGTACTAGTTTTTATTTCTTCTTTATTTCTATTCTTCTTCTTTATTCTTCTTTATTATTCTTCTTCTTTATTATTATCTATAGTATTAGTTCAATTTATTAAACAAGAATGTCACTGAAAGTCACGGAAGTCAATTTCAGGCGAAGAAGGTACTTTACGACCAGCCTGCTGTTGTACAGTTGTATAAAAGAATCCGGCGTAGAATTCCTATACATTTGTGCACACGTAAGGTTAAGGATCACGAGGGTAAATGGTTTACGATATAACGTAACTCAACTCAATCAATGTTTGTAGTCGGTGGTTTTGAATAATCACCACTAATTTCAATGCATGCATTTTAGCGTGTGGAAGATTATCTGGCAATAAATTTGCGACTGACAATAGCAGGTTTATTTTAATCCTTACTCGTAACTTTATCCGGATAACAGGCACTCCTATACTTGAATTATACAGTTAGCATGTATATTTTATTAATTTGACCGTGGCTGAAATCCTTTTGGCATTCATGTAAGTCAAGTAGAAAAAAGGAGGGTACCAAAGCGATATTTTATTGGCGATCTACGGCGATACAAAACAGCCACTTTTCCTCCCTTTTTAGAGATAAAGTTTTAGTAAAATATCGTTTATTAGATAGTTAATCAAATAAAACCCAGTTCTCGAATATGTCGATTACCTCCATATTAAAAAGGGAATAGAACTAACGAAATCGAATATACATGTAAATCGCAATTTCTTGTTATGCTTTTCAAGGACTCACATGTAGAAAATAAATGCATTTTCTTTTTTTTTTCTTTTTTTTACAAATGAGCAAGATTTTACTAAAACTAGACGTAGACCACTTAATCTGCTGCTAAGGATTCGGCAAAAGTCAATGACTGTCGTTGCCTGATATGCTTATAAATTGCGTCCCAATTCCGGACAAAGTTTGTATGGATGAAGTACACTTTGCTACATCGAATACTTATTACAGCTAATACTTAGTGCGAATAAAAAGTATAATGTTTCAATAAAATTGTTACGCGAATTGTCTTACTCTGCAATTTTTCGTCGAAGTTAAAACCTGTGTCTGACAGGCAATTATAACAATGAGTTAACGTAAAGGTGAGTTCTTGTTGAGAAGCACATTCACAACAAAAAGTGCGAAATGTTTAAATATTACCATGCCTCGTATCGCCTACTTATTTAGTGTGAATTAACTGCGAAATGTTTAAGTATTACCATTCCTCGTATCGTCTACTTATTATTGAGTGTGAATTAACTATCTTATTATGACATTCTCGTTGTTTGTAAGAATAGAAATTATAGATAAATTGAATGAAAACCGTCTGAATGAATAGATAAAAAGTTGAGGATAAACGATTGTAAGCTTTTCGAAGGCTACACAAACACCTTGATGTTTTATGTATATATATATATATATATATATAAGACGCGCTAGAGGCGAATATTAAATATAGATGCGTACAATGTTTTATTAAAGGTGTACATTTAGAGTGCAGTAAAGGCAAGCATTGAAATCTCGATAAACAACAATACTCAAAGATTACTAATGTGTTTGAGGGTAGATTAATGTGTAAATGCATAACCTTATATTACGCGACCCTTAAAAGCGTTCAGCAAAATATACATATGATATATATAAGCTTCTATTTAGAAACAACTACATCTAACATTTTCAGAGCTGACCCTCAGGTAAGATTCGACGTTCACGGTATCGCTTTTGGTACTACTTCGTAAAACGGATTCTATAAATGGAAATGTGCAACGGCGGGGATCGAGCTTGTGCACCTACGTCTCCTCCGGTCGAACGGCGCACGGGAATACGCCAAGCCATCGAGCTTGGCAAACTAAACGTTTTTAGATATACCAATTCGCTCTTACATAATAAACAAGCTAGTGGCGTCAAGCTTTGTGCACATGTTGAGTGAAAGTGTCTAAAATATTGTCATCTAAATGAATGCATATTAGTTCTGAATGATTCGATTTCAGATTCTACTATACATTTACTATAAAATATTTAGCCTAATTCGAAATTTAAGATGCAACATGCTGAAAGTTAAATAAAGTAATATTTAAGTATATATAAACCAGCAAGCTTAATTATTAAGCCTGCCGGTGTAATCAAACACAGCAAAAAGGGTTCAACAGTTGGGAAAATTATCGCACAAGGACAAACCACTTATTTAAATTCTACGTGTTGTTGTATGCCATTTTGAAAGGAAAAACATTACTCAAACGCTTGAGAAGAACTTCCTAAAAAAACAACCTAAATACTCAGATAATTTCCGAAATGCTAGGAATTTCTTATATCTTAAGAATAGCCAACACGAACCGCACAGATCAGCTGTTGCAGATTGGCAGCAACCGCAAGTCCAGTAAGAGCACTGCACAAGTATATAAAGCTCCGTACAGACTCCAACTTAGTCTTTATAGCTCAAACGTCGTTTTTCCTTAAATCGAACACTCAGTGTGCTTTTTTATATTACGCGGCAGTGCTTCAAAAATTGGCGTGGTTAGAAGCACGCTTTTTTCGAAAATGTGCCTCTACTATTATCAAGTAGAAAGGGCAGCCACCACTTAGGAAAGGACCAGAACTCGCGCACACTGCAACGCCATTGGGCGGGCAGTTGATCGAACCAGTGCGACAGAGGTGCCTAAACGGAATATATGTTCTAGAGGTGTAATCATCACTTGCGCACAACAAAGAATCACAGCAGCAAATGCGAGTTTACGGGAATCGGAACTAGGCCTGTCTGTTGAGATGAGAAGCTTGGATGGTAACCGAAAGCAACTGCTTCGGTGAATCGAGCTTGGTGAATCCACGTGCGCCTTGCAAAAATAGGTACCATGAAAGTTAAATGTTTGCACATTTTCAGCATTAAAGATGCTTGCTTCACCTGCAAAATTTAATGTCGGTCAAACAACTTAAAACGTCAACTCGTAAAAAACAGGTACTCCGGAGGTCATATACTGTAAGCGTATACTCAACCTTCCCAGCTTGAAAAGGATAATTCCAAGATTTTCTTTATGAAACACCTTAAAAAAATCGAAGAAATCGATCAATAAAGTCAGGAATATAGGACGACTGCTGAATTTTTTATAGCCATATACTGAGTAAAATAAAACTCAACGTATTTCCTGTAATTCAAATTTATCTTAAAAATCACTTGTATAACAGCAATCAACGAAGCATTTACCATTTGAAAGCGTAGCATTTTTCCGTCCATCAGTTACCCTAAAACACTATGATCATAGAAACCGAACAGAACTGCCAATTTTCGAGGCCTTTTCAACCCTTATGTTCGATAAACGTGAGTTTATGAAAAAATGTATGATGAATAAGCTATTTGAAGCAGAACCTTGTAGTCGAAAATATTTTGAGCACAGCTTATATGAGAGAGGGCGTTGTTATCCTGAATCTTTCAATCGATTTTTGACTTGAAAATATTATTTTTCGTAAAATTTGGAAATCAGTAGCTGAAGGCGTTATTCCATCACGGATTCATTAAGTTTTTGACTATTCTACAGATCTTAATGTTCTCCAAGGTTTGTAAACTACCTTTTTGTGCCTAAAAACGTACAGATTTGTCATCCGGAGTTAAGTTAATCAGGTCTTAACAACATTGAAAATGAAATAAAGAAAGAATTGGATATTTACCCTTAGTTATGCATCAGTAAAAAGCCTCTAGAGCCTCTAGAGCTTGAAGGTTTAAGTAAAAATACTTAGTCATAATTGTATCCACACGGAAAAATTATCTGAAAGTGCACGAGGAAAAGATCAAAGAAAGGGGAGCCAAAGGCTAACGCAAATTAATCGTGGAAATGGTCGCGGCTTTGAAATAACCATATGGAAATTGACCAGTTTACCAGCCTTGACGTATGCAAATATGGTAATTACGCTCAATGAGCAAATCAGAACATTTTGAAAGAGAGAAACTAAGAGCAAAATAAAAAAAACTACTGGAAAATAGCGACTGAGAGAAACAATATTGACAAAAATAATAAACCGAATGCAGCCGGTAGGTGGCATAAATAAAACAGATGACCTAGTGCTGAAGTTGAGAACGAATTGTAACTGGGCCGTAACCTCGATCCCACCGATATTATTAACAGCACCAACCTGTTCATAATTAACAGAAAGATTAACATTTAATGATACTGGAATACACTTCGTTACGTCAAACAAGCGCAACTCAGTACGGTATACGCAGTAAAAGCAATGTCAAGACAAAAGGAAAGATAACTGTTATAATAATTTACGATTTACGATGCACCATTTGCCGCGAGGCTTTTGTAAACAGGAGCGTTCTTATCTTACTTATCGAGCATATCTTACTATATAAGATATGAAAAAACAGACACAGCGCGCCAAAAATGCGGAAAAACTGAAATATTTGGGCATGTAGTTACAGATTGTCAAGGCGTGGCAAATAATAATACTGACAGCTGGATTCTATTGGGATTCCATGAAAATAGTAAAAGTAAAATAGTAGAGCTAACCAAAATATATCTACAAAAGTAATGCAGAAATGTAAGCAACAGCCTATGGCAACCACCGTGAAGGATTGAGGAGACACCACGGCTGGCAAGAATACATACACCTACAATAAGGAACTCATCGAGGATGCAGATATGCGATTCCATGAGACTAACAAAAATCAATGTATCAATCACTTAATGTGTTTATATACTCTTTGGCCAGGCGCAGTCTCCTGACCACCGTACCGTATGCAGCGATAGATCCAACTTTTATAATAAGAGTTTATCTGCGGTTTCAATAGTTTACGATTTCTTCTGATTGTTCCAGATATAATCACGCCACTTGGAGCGTGTGTACACAGCTTTGCCCATGGTACGTCAAATGATTTATAAACTCTACGTTTTGTTCCATGATACGCAATCGATCTGTTGTAACTATACATCCGCCTGTTTTTACGTTTAACAGCTTAGTATTTAATGCAATAACGGTTAGACCTTTGAAATAGCAGAATCGTGTCAATGGTGGTAGCACAGTTTGGATTTTTGTGCAGATTCTGCTTAAAATGACAATGTCATTAGCATACATAATGAGTAGGTGATAGATCACTCATTAGTGTGCAAAAAAACAGCGGGGTTATATCTCGCTACGCTTTCACTGATGAAAACCCGCTTAAATTACGTTCAAAATGCAACAAATTAACTTAGAAACCGCACACCTTTAAGATAACCAGATAATGATTTTTTACATTCGGTAATCATACATGTTTGCAAATCAGAAGTGAGTCGCTTCACAAAAATATGGTAGTAGTTCTTTAAAGATAATTAGACACAGAATTCGAACTATCTTGACCCAATATCCGATTTTGGAAGATTTTATACGACACCGTACTTTCTCAGTTATAATCGAAGGGACATGTTCACACACACAGATATAACATAGACCCGACAAGTACGTTTATGAAAACGCTTGTGGTCAAGATATCTTATACTTAGCTTTCATGATGAAGTAATTTACACTTTGTTTCGAATATGATGAAAGCACTTGTTAAGAATATTGATACTATTTAGAGTTAAATCGCTATACTGACTCAATTTTTTGGTCTGGATAGGAGAAATGTAAATAACGCCGTGTTTTACTAAGACGATGCCACATACCATACGGCCGATGAGATAACTGTACCATCTTGGAAATAATCATTTGTATACGTAATCTCATGTAATTAAATTGTTGACCTACCTCGATTTGCGATACGGTGGTCATTTCCTATTTTCGATTCGCTTTAAACGATGTTGTTCTACTAAATTTCCGGTAAAACGAATGAGAGCTTATGGTGCATAATTCTACTGTAGTCTTTACCGCAACTTTCTCAGTATATGTTGAGTTTACCAAAAAGGGGTACGAAGAAAGAAGGCACTTTTTGTTCAGTGCTATTCGGTGCCTATCGGAAATAATACATGCACGAAAGGCGCTCCTCTCCCCAAGAAACAAGATGGTAATGATAATTTTTTTATATCTTTCAATTCTGTCAATTCATTGCGTGACTTATTTAGAATTTCTTTGCCACTTTCTGTGAATAAATTTGCCCACTTTTTAATCATACAATATGGAAATATTTATATTAACTCTACAGAACAATAGATCTTTAATCCTTGTGACCTCTCCCCAGCGCGATGGTAACTTGTGAATTCCGTTTCTGCAGACTCACTGATTTTTAAAGGCAGGAAAAACTAGAAACACTTGATTGACATTGGCTTCATTTCATTTCCCTCAAAGAAATAAGCAGGAAGAAAAGCAGATTATAATCGGATGGTTTGGAACCTTTATGGTGCGTTGGGATATTTTTGTGGCCAGGTCCACAAGGTTGCTAAACAACGAGAAATCATGATAATATAGGAACGACAAGACTGGCAGCCTGAATAGTTTTTAAAATGACAATGATAAGGTATGCGAAGGAGCAGAATTGCAGTAGTATGCATTTACACACTCATCAGGTATGAGTAGTAACCACGGTCGAAACCTTGATAAACGAAGATAGCTACAGGGTAGGGTTGAGCAAGAAGCGCTTCTTATATACACCTTTTGTGTGGGTTAGAAATATTAAAAAGTTATAGTGAAGTCTGCGGTAACGTTGAGCCCAAAAGGTTTCCATTAATTGCAACGAAAAAAACATGAGCTCTCAAATATAGTAAAAAAGTATGAACTGACTACCGTAAAGCCCACGTCAAAGTGAACATTTCATACGCATTCATGCGTCTCTTCTCACACGAACAGTTTTTAAAGTAATCTGGATCTTTCGATCCATACCTTAGCTTTTTTGCTAATATTGTACAATATTTAAAAATATGTAAAAACATGGTCAGACGAGTAAAACAAACCAAGCAGACTATATTTTTTAGCATTTATGGCAAATTTGTCACGTGCGTACCTTTTCGCTAGCTCTAGTGGTTTCCAAAATAATCAACAAAATGAATCAGTGTAAGGTTAAAAATTTTACGGTGGTAAATGTTACGGCAAACGGTAAATTTACCCTCAACAGAAAACACGAGATTACTGTATTTATGACGAAGTATTAACTTTCCTTAAAATTTATCCCTAGATATATGAACAATAATTAATTCCATAGATACTCGATTCAAATTATTACTTTATTTATCTTTCTATTGGTCTGTTCTGTTGCTATATATATATATATATATATATAGTTTTCGCCTTAACAGAATTGTCAGAACAGACTTAAAAGGCAGGCTTTTGCTGTCTATCCTACTAAATTTCAGAGCGAAGTGTAACAAGAAACCAAGCTGAAGATGACGTCGCAGAAATTCAGCATACATATGATGTTCTTGCGCGTTAAAATTACCGTGTGGTGAATATGCTCTGCCTCCCGGCAAGAATTTGTGACGCTTACGATAATTGAATAGACATGGCAAGGCAATATAAATTATTTTCACTCCTCAACGATGCTCTTGTGCCATCGTAACAAGAACTCTAAAATTATTCAATAAATTATTAGTGTTAATTTATTATCATATGAGTAAAATAATTTCAGTAATTATTCTATTACAGTTTGCTAGTTACCATTTTCTTTCAGTGATTTATAAATGATTTTTAGTTCGGTTTGATATTGAGTATATATTGACGTCTTGATTTTCTGATGGGAGACTGAACAAGGTGCTACACGAAGTCGAATGTTGAACTAAGAACTACTAGGAAACTCTCGTTATTATTGGTGACCCAGAGGCAAATCAAGCGTCTGGAAGCCTCCCGAATATACTTCGTTGAAACTTGCTGAGCATTGATATCGTCTTCAGAAAACTATGACTTATCACAAAGCAAAGTATTCACTCCAAATAATGGGTAAGAGGTCATCAAATCGAGCATACGGCAAAGATCTAACAACTCTGAATCACTGGACAACCGATGCCAAAAAGCATCTTGCAACGTTGCCTACCCGTAGGTGATTGTTTGTTAAGCGTCTAGGGTTTCGTGCTAGCCTGGTTACCGCTTTTACATATCAAGCGAAAGTAATGTTTATGAAACGTCATAGATTAATCACTGTAAACATTCGACCTCGCGTCGAATTTCCGTCAATTATACTGCATTTCCTTTCCTTTCTTCAAATACCTTTTCGTTTATTTTTTTATCGCACCATCAGCGATCATGGCAGGCATTCAGCGCATTTTATTACCAAGAAAGAGAATAACCTTCATTTTTTAACTTGTTTTGACGATGTTAAAAGTGTCTGATATCTCAAAAAGTACTACTAGTCCTAATTTAAACAAAAGTGCAAAAAATTAACAGACGAATAATAATTTTAGCATTAATGAAATACATTTACCATTACTACTACCACGAATAGCGTACACGCCATTTACAAGGATGGAATTCAAAATATGGTTTCCAGTTTTATCCACGTCCATTTGATCTTTTTCCGTCCTTATTGATCCTAATGTGATCTGTTTCCTTATTTTTTCTGTAATAATCATAATTTTTTTTATACATTTGACCAATTTGTCTCACGATGCGACTGATCGGCAGACCGATTCGGTTGCTATTTATTATTGTGGAATCAAGATCGTTGGGTCCGAGCCGTTCCTAGTATGCAGCAGGTGTAACTTTCGTTTTTCCCAGTGTAAACCTAACACAACGTCCGGTTTGTTGTCAATCGTCATGTTTCGGTTTCAGCTTGTGAAGCGTTGTATGGCGCCTCCTTCCAAGAGAATTATTTGACAACCCTTTTAGTCATACCTCAATAGTTTGTGTGCAGAGAAATTCTGAATATATATATATATATATATATATATATATATAT
>MNPL01008611.1:6293-16785 GCA_002081605.1 Tropilaelaps mercedesae | reverse complement strand
ATATATATATATATACATATATATATATAGAGAGAGAGAGAGAGATATAGAGAGCCTTTGCTTATGGAGCTAATCAAAAAGCACGTTTTCAGGTCATCAGCTTGTTCCGTCAAGTTCAACATCTTACCAAACGTTTCCTCATATTTAATTATGCGGATTAGTCGTCGTGCTACCACAGAATTCATCGTTTGGTCAACCCCCACGTTCAATTGACGCACGTAGAACTGCACATCTGCATTCAGATCTGCATAGAGCTCTTTGCATCTTTGACAGAAGAGCAAGACGGTCAGCTCATGAAAGGTACCACACCTAAGCATACGATAAATTGGCGTCTAACTCGTGCGATTTTGAATGCAGACGATGCGTACGAGGCAGAATCGACGTATTTACGGTCCGCGTGATCACTTCAACGATCACTTGAGCTGTATCGAAAAGCATCCGAAGCGATTTTCAACCCCCTTCGGAATTTCAGTCGTTTCAGCAATAACCACTTGCGCTGCCTTGACCATTCCGAACCCATCCAAAAGGGCTATCGTGTCTACAGGCGGAGAACGGGTTCGATTCCCGCTGTTGTACATGCATAAGGTCAGTATTGCGAAGGAATATTAAATCGATACAGAGGACGCCTGGTGTCAGCTGAGGGTGAACAAAAACCGAGCGGCAATCTTTATAGAAACAGTTCCAAGTTGTTTGCGCGCGAATCGCTCACTCAGATAACCTAACTGCAATTTCAGGTAACTGCCATTTGCGTGTCCTCGCCACCGAGCAGCTATTCCGCCGTCGCCGTTCGGTGAACGCGTCTACTGGCGACGAATTCCAGCCTTGATAAAAAAAAAAGCGGCCCTTACTTTCACCTCACTCGATCAATATTAGCGCCACACTCGATACACTGTGACAAATTTCTGAACGTGTCACGCCCTGATCGGACCTGGGTGGGGTGGATGCTGTGCCCTGCCTCCGCGTTTGACAGCGAACGAAGAAGAACGAACATCGGAGCGTCGTTGCAGAGCGTCGCAAATTCACGACGTCGAGTGAATCGATCATGGCTCGAGTGGCCGCTTAGACGTGTCGATAGCATCTTGGCCGTTATCTGGCGTCACTGCCGTCGTCGTCAGTTTGTGACGCTGGCGGTCGCTACGGCGTAACAAAAATATAATGAAAATCCATTAAATTCTAATTAGCTTTTCACGTAATGAGGTACAATCCGTTGACGTTTGGTGGTGGTCTGTCGATGGCCGCCAAAGCAGTAACAGACGCTGATCAGCCTCAAAACAGGCTTTTACGTGAGGCTCGAATAAGTTCGTGTCTTTTTGGGATGAAGACTAACGATTGATATTGTGAAATTTCATAATTAATTGTTAAGTAACACCCAACGTTGCCTTTCTGTGCCGGAAGCGAGGTCGTAGTTCGTGACAAGAGCCACGAAATGCGACCGAGAAAGAAGAGCTAAATTGACATTTTTTTCATTGTCGTAAATAAATCATTCTGAAACGTACAAAATTACTTGACCTTCGTTGAGGGTTTTTGTGGATTCGGTTTCGTACGCCGTTTTCCCGTTGAGTTCTATCAGGGAGGAAAAGTTCAATGTAACGGCGTTCGCCTTAGGTTGATGCTGGATTGATGCTTAAATTGATGGAACCAAAAGGAAATTTTAGATGCATTTGCGTTCCTGTTGGATTGCGCTGGACGTTGATCTCACAATTGCAGAGGATTCTGACCGTACGAGTTACGTGATCATGTCACGCACTGTCGTATTCGTATTACGAGTATCTTCATGCTAAGTATGGAACAAAGACGTCCCGATTGTCTTCCAAGGAACAGCGACCAATGAGTGAACAGACTGAGGTAGACGAATCTTGGGGCAATCTGCGAAGACAACATTTGACTAGACACACGTTCGGATCTTTCTGTTCTCTTCCTTGCCGACCATGGAGCCACAACTCTCCAGGGTCTTCTCTGAAGAACCGGAGAACGTTCAACGGAGAGGCACAGCTGCATCTCACGCAACTAAACGGCTCGATGCGATCGAAAAGTCCTCTACTGCAATACCCGTCATGGTATAAAAACGGATCGCTCTTTTACTGGCCGGTATATCGAACTAGAAATGCACATAGACTATCCGGAAAGGACCACTAAAATGCTTCCATCTCATGCTTCAAGCGCTTCACTCTTCAGGGAACTCGCTCGAGCCAAAACAGATCGTACCACAAAAGAATACCCGAGACCAGTCTTGTCCCGTTTGTCCCTGCTATTTACTAGACACATTTTTTTACGTCGATGTCGAAGATCGTCCGCGACGACCATTCCACGGATGGAGCGTTCCGTTAGTTTTCCGTCTGGTTACCGCGCGTTCGCCGTCAATCGAGCATGGGCTGGGGGTGATGGGGTTTGGGGGCTGAGGCCGCCAAGTGTAGAACAGTTATCGTAGCGTATTGCGACGCACTACGGACCGCCGAAGTCGGCGCTCACCTCGGCCAGTACCTCAGATCGGCATGGCGACACCTAACAGCAGTTCGACACGCAGATCCACACGATAGCCGTTCAGGGTGCCCCACATTCCGCATGCACCTGTGCCATTGGCCGCCCGTGGCATCTACACAATGCCGCCGTTGTCGTCGTCGTCGTCGTCGACGAACCGTCGCTTAGACCGAAGCAGAAAAGAACAGCAATTTACTAAGTGCCTGATCATGGCTGGTCACTCAGTCTTGGGCAGATTGCGCGCGAACCGCGTAGCGTAGATTGGCTGGGCGCTGACAGCGTCGGCCACCGATCTGGGGACGGCCAACGCCGAAAAGCGCAGTTCATAGCCTATGGCCGACGGTCACAACGGGGCATTATAGCACCGCGCGTGTACTATCGACACGAACGAGATTGCTTCGACTCTGACGCTAGGACTTCAGCCATCCCGTCGGGTAGAGTCTCGGATCGGCCTTCGGTCCCGTGGAGGCCTTAGTTCTTTAGGGGGGGGGAGAGGCCCCCACAGTGAATTTGGTTCATGGACTGCGTCCTCGCGATGAAACCCATCAAGTGGTCGAAGTCGGACGTCACACACTGGCCGCCGGCGCAGGTAGATCAGAAATGCGCTGCTGGCCCTCGCTCCGACGCGTCGTCAGTCCCGTAAACGGAACGGAGACCACGCCTGAATTGCTACATGTCCGTGAATGCGACGCAGACTTCAAGAGAGAATCCAACTGATAGATATCAACAAGCGCGTGCGCATCAAAATCATAACGAATATCATGCGACAAAACTTTGCCGGGACCGACCCGTTCGTAGCTGAGTCAGAGGAAAACGCAAAGCTGAAATTTCCCTCCTGATAGAAGGCATCGAAACAGGGAGAATTTCTTGCCTGCGGTAGAAACCGGGGTAGATCGACTTAACTGGTGAGTTGAGGTGGTGTCGCCTCTACGGTGCTGGATGCAATATAAAGTCTATGAATAATAGTCATTCTCTAGGACACGAAAGTGTCCTTCGCGACAAAGCTGGCGGGGGGGGACGAACACCGCAGAAAATGACCTTCGATTTTTTTCCCGTGTGCTCCGCAAACGCATACGCTGTTCTTAAATTACAGGTTGTCCGTTTGCGGTTCACGGGCTAATTAACGATTTCTCGCCGGACACAAATCATGGATTTTCTTCTAGTCTAGCCTCTTTCGGCGTCTTCGTCTGAATACAACTCGCCGCATGGTGGTACGTGAAGAACTGAAGTACCGAAATACCGGGAGATATTGTCGAGAACGCTTTACCGAGCTACTAAACACTTTCAAGTAGCGCTATTCATCCATTCGATTCGTTCTCGTGCGTGTCAAATTTTAGAGTCGATTGTCGAATCTCATCAAATTGCAACGGCACGAACCTCATCGACGTCGAAGTGATGAGCCGACGTGTCGAAGAGATGACCGGCCCGAAGAAGATATTGTACGAATTCATCGTAACCGTGAAAGGTCTTCGTGCGCAATCTTCGTGAAGACGACACGTTGATGATCTGGGGGCGGATGTTCTGTTGACGAGGCTGTAGTTTTTCTACGGTGCTTCGATGTGCACGTGTGCGATTACCCAAAACGTTTGTGTTTACGCTCTCAGCCAACTGAACACAAAACTGTAGACCAAATCAGAGTCTAGCTCGGGAGGAAGCACCTCGTTCATGAACTTGGGCCGTCCAAATTCACTTAATGACAGAAACTACTTTCTGTGTTCGTACAGATGTGAAGTCGACTTCCGCCACGTAATTCTACTGGACAGAACTGACCAAATATCCGCATCGGCCGCATTGCAATATTTTTTAGCTGAAATCCGAGTGCGTCACGAGGCATTTTTTTCATTGAGCACGCACAAACCACTTTCGCACAGCGCAAATTGCCAATGTCATGAGGTCTTCATGAGGTGCTAGCAAAAATGGGTTAATAACGATCCGTCATTAGCTCTACGTCGATAGACGAGGTGACAAGACAAAAAACCGAAGTGACGACGACGACACAGCTAATAATAATAACTCGAAGGGTATCATCAACAGCTTTGTGCTCGGCCTCGAACCTCGATATCGTCTGATCGCATGCGACGTTTTTCGTGGCGAGTTGATATACGATGATTATGGCGCTATCGCTGTACTTTTCTGATGACAGTGACACTGGTGGTCAGCGCTGGAGGCGTAGACGGGGTCGATTGTATTGGCCATCCGACCGCGTTGATAGATTCCCAGCCGTTGGTAGTTCTCGAGGAGACGACGTTCGGGTTTCAATGTCTGCGGCGATAATCGCCCCGGCCTCATTAACGATAGGGCGTAATTAGAAGTTGCGCGACAGCGGCGACATATTTTTTGTTGTTGACGCATGCCGCGTCAAGGGTGGCTGAACAAAGAAATACCCCCATGTGAGGACTCGAGCAGAATGATTCGTAACTTGAACTCGATAGTTCGACGCATTCGCGTGCGTCACGCGACCGGAAGAGAGACACGTAGCTGGTGCGCGGGTTCGATTCCCGCTGTTGCACATCTATATGGCATTCAAAATAATTATGAAGTAATGCAGAAAACACTACCGCGGACGTTAAATTGTTCGCTGACGATCAGCCCTAAGAAAATGTTTTTTAGGATGATCCGTAGCGTCTAAGTTGTACGAATTCAGTGAAATTTTCGTTTTTTTCTTCTGGAGGTTATGCTCGACACGCTGAGGGGACGAGAGCGACAACATCTTGACAAGGTAAACGTGGCTATCCATAGATGAATAGTAAATAAACACCAAACACTCCAGCAACTTTAACGTAAATTCTTCAAGATTTTCGTTGCTCTCGTGGAATTCTACTACAAACGAAAGGTCCACTACAACACAGCCACCTAAATGGTGTCTTACGTCACCTCCCCATTTAGCATTTGCGATTCTCGTGGGCATTTCCCCAGATTTCGTTGAATGGACTACCGTTTTACTGAGGCATTTTTCCACTCATTCGATGTCGTCACCAGGCTCGTTACGAGATTTCACGACCCGCGTGAAACGAACGCCGCGACCGCCAAAAGTGGCCGCGCCAACGAGAAACGTATTCGCTGCGTAGAAGAAATGTACAGCTGGTCACCCAGTAATCCAACCGAGGATTGAACAGTCGCTCACGATTCTAACTTATTTTTCGCAAATTAAATGCTTTTCCCTAAAAGTTACCCTAACAACGGGTGAACCAGGACGTCTGTCCCTAAAGCGCATCTGACATCGGTAACGTATTACCCTGCGCGTCCTTACGGCTAGTAGAGACGCGTCAGTGCGCTATGGCCACCATCGACAGTCAATTCGAGCTTTAACATGACAGGCCGACGTATGAATTCACCACCAGGCCACAGTCCCCTTCGGGACTAGAACCCGGTGGTCACCAGGCCACAGTCCCCTTCGACGCCACCGGCGGCTCGGGCGCGGCCGTGTGACGGCAGATCAGTAGCCCCACACAGTCGTTCCAGTGGTCGGGCGTCCATCGTGCGCTCTCGACGAAATTAATAGTTCATTTGCGCCGTTAGTGATTTAGCAGTGGCGTGACACGACGGAACCCGGGTCGCATATTGGATTTTCTTTTGGTCGGTTCCGTCCGAGCGTCGGTCTGACGCAGTCTCCTGGAGCGCCGGCCCGAATGAGTCCTGGATACGAGCGTCATCTGTTTTAGGTTGTTGTCATTGTTGTAAGCGTTGTTGTTGTTGTTGTTGTTGTTACTGCTGTTGTTAGCCACGGTCCGTTTCACAAACGGCGTTGTCGTTGCCGCGGTTAGTGCCATCATTGTTGTTGTTCGCCGATGCGAAATTTGGACGGATTTGTTTTTCGGCCGGGCCGCCACCGTAAACGCCTCGACGTCATCGTTCTTATGCGACGGTCTATCGGTCGTTTAAATTTCGCGCCACAGCGTTTGACATCGTTCACATCGTCTCATTTAGTTTTTTAAGTGCCTGAAATTCCAGTCAATCAAATTCGGCCGCCCTTCGAGCGCGTCGCGCGATCTATGCCCCTTCGAAGCGTTGTCGACAGCGACGATTGGCGTTTAATCCGTCCCCATTACGGATGTCTGTGATTAATAACGTACGCTGGTGAGGCGCCGCTGACAGAGCAGCGTCTCGACCAACGTCCGTCCGCACGTGGGTAAATGCCACAATGCACGTCCTAATGCGTCGTGCACGCACGCACGCAATATATATTGGGATAGTATTGTTGGACACGCAAAGGGAGGAAGAGGCAATAACTCATTGTTTACGTGTTGATCTCGGAAAACTGCAGTGTCCACTGAGTGAAGCCTAAATCACGCGGAAGTCGGCCAAGCTGAAACGGATCTTCGGAGGCGGCACACGCATCTACACGTAGACGCCGTAGCCGGCGCCGGGTGACAGACGCATAGACGTGGCATTGGCGGCGTGTTCACATCTGGCAGAGAGCCGTCAGACGTGTATGGCGAAATAACGGGTTTACTAATATGGCAAAAAAAGCGGACACTAATTTGCTAATATATCTTATACGGGTAGAAGATATTCGTGTGTCAATTTCAGACGTCCGCTTTGATTGTTATTCGTCGCTGGCTAAGGTACCGAACACAAGAAATAGCTAAGTCTATGGCAAACTAACAGAATACGCAGCCTCGCCTCGTCGCAATTGTCTCAAGTTCTCCTGATAACAGCCAAACAATTTTGCGTTGAAGCCTGATAACCTCCTGGAAGGGTCAGACGATATCGTTTGAAAGATGTCTCATTCAGTCTTGCTCGAAAATGACATTTGCATAACTAGCAACATGCGTGAACAGTTTTCATGCAAACACCCCCACACATTGTCGAGCACGTGAGAATCATTTTAAAACGAGTGAAGAATAGCCACCATCTATATTTATGTGAAGCTTGAAAATTATTCCGAACTACACCATTTACCACAAAAGACGCTGCTAGCTTCGGAACGCACACACACTCATATATATATATATATATATATATATATATATATATAGCGTGTCTCTCCCTGTAAAAGATTTAGTATTCGTGGCACGATTCAAATCGTTCAAACAAGCGACGCTCCGTCTCGAACGCGATTTCCCCCGTGCCATCCCTGCGGTCCTTTAAGCTGAGCCTCCCTGTCAGCGTTACAGAAACCCCCAGCCCTTGGCCATGTACGAGCAATTAGACTTGCCATACGGAGCTAGATCTGGAAACATTTGGTGGCCCCCGACGCCATAAAACGCGATGCATTATTAATGCCACGACCGACTTGCGTATTAGACGATTACGCAAAACATGCGCGTTTCATCAGCCCCATGTCAGGCCAATGAAGACAAACGGCGTAACCCAATTGTCGAGAGACCACTGCAAGTTTGGCGGGCGGTTGTTGCACCGGCGGCGAGCGAATGCATCTATCCGATGAATGACAGCGTGAAGGAGCATCTGAACACATTCCGGAATTCATCCACCGAACGCGCGATAGCCCGGCCTGAAATGGTCCTATTCTATCACCAATGGCCATTGCGTCGATCGTAGAAGAGACCGCCTGGCAAGGCTGCGTTCGTCGTTGTAGTTACTCGGATGAGATTGACGTACGCACGCGTAAACGCCAACGGCTGGGTGGCGGTATTGCGCAACCTGTGCGTAATAAAATGCATCCGACTAACTACGGCAGTCCGATTCAAAACGAAAATATGGCCATGTCCATATGGTCGTACGTATACATACAAAGCCGCTTCACCAATGGTGACTGCCGGGGGAAGAGTGTTACTACACAAAGAAATGAAAAACGCGGCTCTTGTCGGGCTGCGCGACGAGTAGATGATCCGAAATCAGAACAATCGGTGGGTGATTCGTTCGTTGATCGGCCGATAATGAATTTTCGTTGGCCGGTTTTCAGACGTTACCTAACTGATAGCACGACATCAGGACGCAGCTATACGAAACAGCAATGAATTTTTTGAGCAGAAGTGATGCGCTGGGCTGGATTCGACTATTCACTTCGTCGACGTCCATTTTGTATCAAAAGTCAAGAAGCAGCTGTTTTTCTTTTGCAATGAGATCGGAAAGCTTTCTAGTCGGAAACCTGGCGGCCAACAGTCGACATCGCCAAGAAACGACTGACACAATCTTAAAACGGTCACACCGTCAAGTTAGATATTCCATCAGCTGATTTGGTGTATCCTGACATTGGACGGTCCAACCAAGCCAACGACATGGCACCCTTCTGGAACGGTTGGACACAACCTGGTCGAAAGGATTTTTTACTGCATCGTCACTTGCCTTCAGCTGATTTGATAGACGAACTCCGTCGATCGAAAGACTGTAGTTAATAATATGGCCATATTTTAGGTGAGATCAGTGACCATTATCGGTTTCATTTCCTATCGTTGTTCCCTGTTGGGTGAGGAAAATCGGGAAGCGGTAGGTGTTCTTCTGACTTGACATGTTTTCTTCTGTCTCCCGGGTCCAACGGCCGGTTTTTGTTCGTTTCTCTGCTATGAAGTTCTAAACAAAAGTAGCTATTACGGCTGTAACTAGTTGAATCGTCCCGACGCGATCCGGCTAAACAAACACCCACCCGATACTTTCTGCGTGTTTAATGTAGTTTTGACGCGTTTGATGTTCCCTGGACGTGCGCCAGCCTCATGCGGCACCAGTACGATTCCGGATCTACCGCCGCTACCCCTGACAGAGCTCCTTCCTGAGCACGTCGCAAGAATCGCCAACCATTCGCAATTTACATTTTGAGCTGCCATTAACAACCATTTAAGAATTCTGCTCTAGTTGTTCAATGCTCAGAGGAGTCAATTAGTACGGCGACAAATCATCCCAGACGGAGTTGGACGCGTTAACGCGGGTCCATAGTTCCCAGAAATGTCCCCAGAAGATACGCAGCCCCAGCTGCGATCGCTGAATACGCGGCAGCCGCGGACTCGTCTGACGTCTCTTCTGCGTCGTGTTGAAGTTCAACGGAGAAATGCCAATCAAGCCGACTCGGATCGAATGTGTACTTAACGTGTGCCACACACTCGATTTCGCAATCATCTCAGCTGAAAGTAGCGCTCTTGCAATCGCTGTAGCGCTCTTGTTCTTCTGTTTTCCGGAGACGTCGCGATATTGGGCGCGATAACATTACGAATTCCTTGCACAGATGTCGCGTGCATTGCTCGCTGTCGAAGGGCAACTATATATACGTACATACACATATATATATGTAAGCATTTGATGTCGCTGCTGAAGTAGTGTTAGTAAACGCTGCGTGGCTCTACGGTGGCACAATAGCGCATTGTTGGATACGCTGGTGGTCGTGTGTGGATTCGCACGGTTACATACAGTCGACACGTGCGATGAACGTCAACAAACTCGTTTTGAGGGTCACGCCATTCAAGTGTAGACTAAGACGGACAGTAGAGAAAGATGCAGATGGCCTATTCCGCTCTATCTTGTCGAATATTCAACTTTTATTAGATAGAAAATAAATGTATATTCATATAATCTATATTATCGACAAAATAGAGCGTTGCTGAAGCGCCGAACTGAATCATCATTTTCTCCCTTTTTCTCTCTCACTCTGAGGTTCAGCGATTCGCCTCCCTTCTAAACGAGTTTGTTAACGTTGATCGCCGCACGTGTTTAGCCCATATATCTGTGTAGCGCAGTCCACGCGCAATCCACGCGCAGTCCATGCGCACACGACTGCACCGGCCTATGAGAACCTGCATTATTATGCCGTGTTCTTCGCATTCGCTATGCGTCCCCTCGCCTTCCCTCTTGTCATGCATAAATGGCCACTGAAATAAACGATCTTCCATTCATCCGACATTTCAATGAACTTGTCGCAGAGTAAATCAATTTACGCGCGCATACCCGGCGGCGGCGGCGGCCGGCGTTCCGCTACTCACGTTCCTTCACGTCCGACTCGATCCGTCACCTCCCGTGGTTCTCTTAGCTAACCCCGGCCAAGCGTCGGCCAAAAGCCTGTCGTACAACATTATGGACATTTGGACCTCACAGCGACGGCGGCGCGGCGTCGGCGGCAGCGGCG
>MNPL01008607.1:0-25128 GCA_002081605.1 Tropilaelaps mercedesae | reverse complement strand
TATGATTATATATATATATATATATATATATATATATATGAAGAAGAAATTGTCGAATAAACCTTATTTTTGTAAACATCTGGCAAATAGATTTGAGAAATTTCTGCGTCCGATTTAACTGCTACGCCAGTTTGTATATGATAGCCGTTCCGTAGCTTTGTGCTTTGGTCTTTGCTTTACATTAATGAACCTTATGAACCCTTATAAGCGCTCATTTTATTAGTTATATAGGAAGCATAATCGGACAAAATAAGCGTATCCTATTTATATACATTGGTACTTGAGTCTGATAGTTTGTATATAAGTGTGATATTCAATTATTTAAACATGAAATCCTCTAGGTTTGTAGATAAGCATCTAAAGGGCACTAATTCAATTTTGCGCAATATTATTGGTAAAATAATTAAAATTAGCAATTTATATGAATTGAGGACTTATGCCAAAGTGGTGAACCGAAATCTATAACATGAGAAAAATTTGCTAATGAACGAAATTCTATTAAAAACTTGACCAATGAATATAGTATCGGAACTCAATTCGAAAGTGTTGAAACAACGATCATGATTTTACAAAGTAGAAACAGGGTGTTAAAAAGTATAAGGATATCATATAGCCTCTGTGCTACAGGGTGTTGATACGGAATTTATTAGAAACTGAGCTCGTCGTTTATTGCGTAGGCTTCTAGTAGCATGTATTATTGTGATTTCAATTAAGACTCACCGCTTGAAAGACAGAATTTTTTGAAACCGGGTACCGAATGACGCAAGGAAGTAGTATGAGTACATTAGGATATGGACTGACTGATTGACTATGACCGACATAAGCATCTGGCTGTCTGCACCTGCGTCAGTCGAAATAAACCGGTAAGTCCAAGAGTTATCATCAACGTGAGAAACATCGGCAAAGGGTAGGTCCGAACATATCTGGTATTGAAAGATTTAGTACCAATAAGCGCGGTATTGCAAAGAAAAGCAAGCGAGACATTGTCATATTGCTACTACTTCCCAAAAAACTGCTTCCCGTAACTAACGAGTTTTCACTGCATTGTTACTATGTTGTATCCCCAACCAGAACTACTTGATGTCATATTGCCCCCTAGTACGAGTCTTCACTAACGTACTTTTTGTTTTTCTTGCTGGTAAAACATAGGCGTTTTCACTTAACATTGTCGTAAATACCGTTGCAGTCATTTTGTATTAATTAAGATAGATTCACGATGTAGTTAATATATCGATATTTTTTGTGTCTCGATGCTTGACTTTTCTCCCGCAAACTGGTCCCAGCGCATGCCAGTTTAGATGTAAAGCGTGTCGTTTGTCCGGATAGTTATGCTGATAGTGATTCATATGTTATTTCCATCTCTGCTGTTAGGTGATAATTCAGAAATCAATGAATGTAACTGATATGGCTGCATACCATAACGAAGAGCGTAGACACCCATAAGAACGACTATCATATGATGAGTGACATGCAATGTGGAAACATGCACCCACTTTTTACGTAGAGCAAAAAAGAATGTGTCTCCGAAATCAATAACTCGAATAACCATGTAGGCGTTAAGCAAAGCTAGGATTTCCAGGGTCGAGGTGTTCGTTTTGCCGGTGATTCCCTGGCAAATAAAGTTAAATGATCCGCCGAAATACGATCTGCAACAAGGTGTAAAATGTATTAAAGTAATGTACAATAGTTTGAATTTAACAATCATTTGTTAGCTAACATAACCCATAGAACACGGCGGAGCATTGTCACCGTCGCCCAGCACTTCGGCCAGTCAACATAAAATGCGCGTAGTCGAAAAACTTTTTGAGGATAGATCAGTCATTCAGTGGCGATTAGACTGTCAAAAATAAAAGGTAGATGCCGTTTGCAATAATTCATTATGCACTCAAAAATTAAGGTTCAAGCAAGCTCTCCGGATATGTCTGACGAAATTTTCGCTCACTCACCTGCTTCCAAGTTTTACTAAAAACCACGCGTTGGCCACCACCATGAATATATTGTATGCGCGAATATATTGAACCACATTGAAAGGATTGCGGCCGCGCATCCACAACGGTAACACCACCTAAAAATAGGTAACAGGCAGGCATGACACTAGGGTTGCGACATTATGTTTCATACTGCACACCAGAACACACAACAGAATTTCTTCGTCTTTATTATCATTATTATATATCAGTGTTCATCGCAAAGATCAGAACCACGTAATTTAACTACCCCATTAATTTGCCGGTCGGTTATTTGAACGTTTGTGTTAGTTAAAAATATTAATTGAGGATTTAGTTTACGCTGTCAATACATCAATAAAAATATAGCGCCCAGTTTATGAGATTTTAGAAGAATTAGGTTGCAGTAATTAACCTACCTTAACCGTGAACGCATAAAGGCTAACCAAAAGCAAAGAAGGAGTCCAGGTTTCAATGAAAATCCATTCGCGTGTGCGTGGATCTCGTGGTGGCCACTCAAAGACCGATAAATTCATAGTCGGTCAGCTAGGTAACCGAATTCGGGCCGAATACAACTGAAAACAGAATTTTAACGGTAGCTTGATAATCACCGTATGTATAGTTTCCTTACGACTGAATAGACAACCTCATTGAGGAAAAAAGACAAGCCTGCTCATTTATAAAAAAAAAAAACCCGAATATTAAAATACTTCAATTCGTTCATATCTTTCTATGGTTTATTTATGTTAGGTCGGTAAAGTTTAATTAACAACGCTGAAACGGAAAATCCACACGTTTTTAATACGATTGCTACGGGTGGTAAGTTTCTGTTGAAATACGCCTTTTCCGTGAAAAAAAATATTGGCAATCAGTCCTTATTCACGGCGACATCGATAAGAAACATGTACTTTCCAAAAAAATGCTTATATGTTGCACGCACATTGAAGAAAGGCTTTTTTTTAATAGAGCTTTTCCGAGAAATTCCACTCAGGTGATCGTTATTTTTTTCTATATTTATGTCCATCCATGATAAAGTGTCTAACGGACATGCACAGCATAACATTAAAACATCTCGTTTACAAAGAAATCCAAACTATCAGTTGTTGTCGCGTTTATGTTTTTGATCAATTTGCAGCACCGCCACTAGATCATTTTCAAATTCACTAAGCTAACGGACATATTATGGTTTAACTTAACATATGTGACAGAATTTAAAAAGAATGGCTCAATTTCATTACTAATTTCTAGACAGAGTTAGAAACGATTTACTATTCAAGTCAGTACCAAGCAATCGATAAGTTTGTGACGGTCAAATTAATTTACCCGGTTACAAAAGTTTCTCTTTATTATAACAGACAGCATAATTTTCTCTGCCGATCGCTCAAATTTTAGGACTGAGTTAAAACGAGAACTTCTTAAAGGAAGACTTGAAACAATATTATCACGTATTGTCTGTTTATTGCTCCAACATAGGGGCGGAGCTTAGAGATGTCCTTCAGTATTTTATTTGTTTGAAAAGGGTAATCTACTACCTTAGGAAACTGTTTCATAAATGAGTTAGATAAATTGTAAAATCTGAAGTGTAAACATCGCAATAATCATCCTGTGTCTCTCCTCACGAGAGGTCACGAGAGGGATGTTCTTTAACTGTCTTTTAAGTTTGAGAATAAACATTTTATTAATGGGTAAAACGATCAGGCTA
Organism: Tropilaelaps mercedesae; assembly: GCA_002081605.1. NCBI lineage: Eukaryota > Metazoa > Arthropoda > Arachnida > Mesostigmata > Laelapidae > Tropilaelaps > Tropilaelaps mercedesae. The sequence goes on along the minus strand of MNPL01008607.1, from coordinate 21,480 downwards.
TAGTTTTTAAATAGAAAGCCGTATCCCACTCTTTAACTTTGACTTAACCACTTTGATTCTCTGCCACTGACCATATCGTGACTGTGCGTGCGCACAATTTGTGCGGTGATAATAAATTTAGCCTTAATGCGGCCTTTCTTAAATAGGATACGAGTTAAACACCCTCAGCCCTTTTTTATTATCACTTGGTACTACTCTTAGCTCCAGTATGCATGAAGTGTTAATTGAGCGCAAAACATTCGCGAAATTCCAGACTTTCTTTATTGTATTAGGACACGTGGTCAACACTGGTCGTGACGAATTGCTCCTTACATACGCTCCATCTAAAGTATACGGAAGTCCCGATACAGAGACCGCAGAAATCGTTTTATTGCCTATCGCTTATTACGTTAACGTTAAGTAAGACAACTGAATTTTTAACGGATATTTTGTCTGGGATTTTTAGTTATTCGTAACTCTTCTTCTATTTTCATACTGTACATTCTAGAAATTACACTGTTCGTTGATATGACATCTGTGGTTTCTGGGCCATCTGAGCATTTTCGTAAGATGCCATTATTCCTAACTATTCTATTATTTTTTGAATCGCTAGGTTATAACGGGGAGTAAATACAGAACGTTCACATGGTAATCTAAGTGTTTTCTAGTAGAAAAATATTTACGAGTTTTAGAGGCTCAAGATCTTTATGTTTTAATATTAGTCGGTATCAAACCGTTGCAATATATTTTTATCAGTAGTTTCCAAAACCAGCGCTGAGATTCTGCAACAATAAATGTTAGTGTTGATGAATTGTGACGCAATTGTATGCTTTATTGGTATAAAACTTATAAGTTCGAAATATCGATCAATGCAATCTACAATTAAACAAGTTAATAAAAGTGAATTATTATGCATCGAAGCGTTGTTGTGGCTTAAGATAATTATGCTTTTAGGCTCTTTAATGATCAGTTAACCTTTGAGTCTTAACTCTTCTAATATTGCATCAGCTCGATATTTTTGTCCAAATGCTTATTCCAAGAATAATACAATAACTGCATTACAAAAAGATATAAAAAACGTCATAAAGGTGTGGACAGTTAATAATCGTTAGTTGTTTTTTAATATAACAATGGTCATGCGCGTTTTATTAATGCTAACCCGCATACGTCGACCACAGGTAGATGTATGAGCTGCTCCGTAATGCCGTCTCGATGGTTTCTACAAGAGCCGATACTCTGCGAGTGCTTGCATCTAGTTGATTAATCATTGCTTACCGTGAATACGTTATATAAATATATATAAACAAAGAACCGCTACGTTTCTTTGGCTTATTGTAACAAAAAATTAGCGCTGTTGCGTTGGCCTATAGAGTCGGAAGTTTATTTGGTACATTAAAATCCAAGCTTGTTTTAATACTTTCAGCTGGTTAATTACGGTCAATAAATATAGATTGCAAATCTAATAAAGCCATATCCATTTCTGTTGTTGGTATACTTTGGTTAATTTACTCTGTTGGATAATTCTAAACAAAGAGTCAATTAGGCTGAAGTTGGTCGGGCAATTAAGGTTTACAGGCAGAGACTTGTAATGTATTTACTCTAGATAAGGCCAAGTGTAACTGGATGACCAAGACTCAGTGGTACAGTCGTAGCTCGATATCAATGAAGACTCTTCATTGCGCAAGAAGGAAGCACCTAGGTATCTTCAGTTCTTCAGTATAATTACACAACTATACGTCATTGTGCGCATGATTGCACATATAACAGGTTTGCCTTTTAATACCTTACTTCAACAATTGATCGATCAGATGCACGAATAGGAACTAAAATCTTTTCCAATCTGAACATACAGCCATAAAGTTGAATAGTAAGTAGTAAGTTGATCGTACATTCTCTCTTGTTCCAAATTTTAAATATTTATATAAGCAGGCTGTTGACGTGAGAAATAGTCAAACTTGGGAAACTTGCGAAAACCAAACCTTTATATCTAAACCTCGTTGGCCCACTACTTTTCACACACTTACGGAATAAACACACACGTTTAAATATAACATAGTATACTCTGTATTTCGGTGGTTATATTATTATTATTTAATATCAATGTGTACCAAACAGCCATATATATAGAATACTAGAACTAGAAAGGTTAGGTACATTTGACTGGTATCACCGGGGTTGAAGTACCCGCTAAATTTGTCTCTATTAAGAGTTCTTACTTTTACATTAAGACAAACAAACGATACTTTTCGTACTAAGGCTTCTATATCAAAGCTTAATTATAAACTTTATGTATTTTCTAAATAATGATAATTAGCCTATATGTTGCTATTCTTGAGATGAGCTGCACACGCCGCTCCCTGTGTTTTCTTCTTTCACCTTACTGCTATGGTTTCCAGATGAACCGCCGCAGCATCCGCAGTGGTTTTTAACGCAAACAACTTCTTTACCAGACTTCTTTTGCTTAACACGGCGGTTCTGGAACCAGATTTTCACTTGTTTTTCACTAAGCCCAAGACGGGAGGCTATCTCGATGCGTCTTAACCGTGACAGGTACATGTTTGACGTAAATTCCCGTTCGAGTTCAAGAAGCTGATTACCGGTAAAAGCTGTACGAATTCGCTTGATGTCATCCCCAGGGTGGCGTTCGGGCGAGATACGACCAGTGGGTTGTGAGCAAATCCGAGGGTCGGGCACCTGTAGTGCCGTAGGTCCAGCCGCCATAGGAATTGTAGTTGTTGCAGATCCGAGATCTGTAAAGCGAGGAAGTACCGCTACTGGGACTGATTCCTCTCTCTTAATTTCGTGAGAAGTTATCATTGATGGATGTAAATGAGAAACGTTTGATGGTGGCGCTACACCAAGACGGAAGGCCAGAGCCGCACGAGCTGCAGCTTGAAATGCCACCTGTTCGGCGGAAATTCCGAATTCTGGTGGAAATGGCCAGGGCAGAAAGCTCTGCAGCGATCCCATTTCCTCCCGACCAACGTAGCCGTGATGTGATGATCTTAATAATGACTCCATGAAGAATGACGAGGCTGAAGACTTAGGACTTCGCAGTTCGGTGGTTTCAGGGGAAGACATATTTGCAGCACGTAAGCCCAGTTACTTTGAGAACTTGTTATCAAGACAGTAACGTCACTCGGTTCTAAGCAGAGGGTTACACTCTCACTGTATACCTCCTTTTCTATGTTTCACAAGCATTTAAGACAGCACATACAAGCTTCGCGTGCAAGCTACATGGACGTAACGCAACTTTCTTAATTCAGGGTTTAAATCCCAAACTCCATATCTTGCTGTGACTCCCTTGAACGATTGCCTTGACGAAACTGTGAAGAGCGCATCGCCTTCGCTCTAAAGTATTCCCTGAGCCCCGTCTTCGGTTGGCTATCGCTTCTCACGCTGAGAGAGGGTCGCGTGCAATAAAGTCCCACCCTAGCAAGGGAGGTACCGCCCTTTGCGATTTCAACTCAATGATCACAGAGGTACCCACCCCTCCTTTTTGATCATCATAGGCTACATATCTTCATACTTAGGCGATCTTCGTCGAAGAAAGGCAGTGCTTACCGACAGTATACGAGTGTACCTTGCGTTACATGATTTTTTATTCTCCAAGACTCTATAACAAGCAATCTGATTCCACAAATGCACTTAAGTGGCCTGGGTCATGATGAAACACTATTACTCGTGATTCACCATTTTTGTGTCTTTTGCTTCTCTTCCGTGGGGTTGGATACGCTGCCCAAATCTCATCTTCACTCCAGAGATGATTGCTTTGAGGAAGAGAATCATAGAGAGAATGAAGAGAAAGCGGATGAAATATGATACTATGTGATGTGATGAGTACATTGCGCGTGGATCGTGACCCTAAACCGTTAGCTATTGAGTAAACAGTTTGTTTCGGCACACTACACATCCTCTAAAGGGTGTCGTATACCGATAAAACAAAAAAGAAGTGAATTTATAAATGGAGGAATGGAGTTCGTGTTTGTTTTCCGTTTTTAATCGTGTAAGACTTCAGCTTGGCACAACAGTAAAAAGTTTCGGCTTGGCTAGGCTGAAAATTTAACCAACACGTGGACCCCCGTCCAACACGAAGATCAACGCTCCAGTACTCCAACGCTCATTCAGTCTCGATATTTTGAGGCATTTAAGAACTATAGATTTCATTATTATGTTTTAGTTAACTATTTTAAAAGGGTTGTATAACGGCTATTCCAAAAATAGGGACAACCTCCAAAAATAGATATTATTCCTTGATTCGTTCAAATAGCCATAAAGACTGCACCGAAAAATTGCACTAAATGCAGATATATAATATGCGTGTTAAACAAAGAAATTATTACTTTGGCACTACCGCAGGAAATGAAAGAATTACTAGGTGATCTAATTAAGATCAATGGTTTATAAAAACTAATTGCCGTTAGCCAGAACGAGAATTCTTGCGGCATGGATATGTCCTTCGTTATTCTCAGCTCATATAAGGCTTCTCAAGGCTATTCGGCGTAATTCCATAAACCATTCTCATCATCTATATTTTTTTGGAACTGACCATCAGCCAACATTTAACGTCCACGGTACCACTTTTTCCATTCTTTCATAAGACGCACTCCATATAAATGTAACTGTGCAACGGCGGGGATCGAACCCGTGCAGCTACGTGCCTCCTCTGGTAGTAACGCGGACACAAATGCACCAGGCCACCGAGCTCGACCATTCTCATCACCTGACTTCCTTTAAACGTGGAATCCATTTATGGGGGCGTATTTTGCATATTTGTCGGTTACTTTTAGTTTTTTACCCACTCTGTGCCAAGTTCTGTAGGAAATAGCAATTTAGGCTCCTAGAACCCTTATGATCCGATTCAGAGGTTCATCATTTTATGTTTTTACTTTAACTTTAGGTAATGCCCCTGATATAAAGGGGGAGTCTTCCGGAAATGAAATTGTTTGAAACTAAGCAAGAGCTTGTTGGCATTCCGATCGTTACTTTTCACGCAACTAAATCATTATGCACCACGAATTTATTACCAAAAATAAATAAACTCAGTATTGTGCCGTCTGAAATGCCAATACGTGTCAACAGTTAAGGCCGTTAGGAACGGTAATTTAACTTGATAAAACTTTACAAAACTTGCTGATCATCTCAATCACGTCGGAATACATTATCGTTTATGAAAATAAATATATCTTATAAAGTTTTTTTCACCGTAGTTTGGATAACGCAATGCTGATATGGAATGGTGTCATCAATGTAGATTCTCTTTTTGTTGATAACATTAGAGACTGCTGTGACGCATCGAGTGTGAGTGTCATATTTCATGAGGACGCAATAAACAGATCCCGCTGCGCGTTCACACCTCTACACTAGACGCTTTATACGACTATACATTCGCCCATCACATTTACAGGCCAGATGTTGGAATGCGTGGTAGTTACGCTTGGCCAAAAATATTACCCACTGTTACGTACTATTACATTTAGGATGTAATGATAAAGCAATCTTAAGTCTCCTAGGTAATTTAATCGGACAGTAGCAATCTTTATTGATCAGGCGTCATTAAGGATCACATCTGTTACATTAAAATAAAACGCATTCTGATAGGCCACCATGCTGTGCTCGATAACTGTCATTCTACGCAAGGTCAAAAAATACTTTTATATGTCTTTTTGTTAGAGACAATTAAAGATATGCCTATTCCTGATTTCGTGATATGTGAAATCTCTACCGATGTTTTCGAAGAGTTTCAATAAAAAAATCGACAATTGATGCATGCAGCCCGGCTTCAACCACAGAAAATGTATCATCAGAAGCCCTAACTCTTATGAAGCTTTGTGAGTACCTATTCTTCATAGGCCGATTAAGTCATCAGGGGTGTCAATTGGTATGAAGTGCAAATATACGTCGCAAAAATATGGCAAAATTCCTAAAGTGTTCGAGATACATCTGCTTTGTCGCAGCATCCGGGTGTTACGATAGCCAACCGACCGGATCCTGAACGGAATATCCTTGGGGTACCAAAAAGTGTATTTACGTCAATAAGATGGGCGAGGAGGAGCACACTTTGAGCTAACAACAATGTGCTGCAAGCTACTCTGTGCTAGCCTTCCAAATTCTCGATGTCGCTTTATTTAAACATTATTCATATAGGCTGCTCATTCGCTGACCCCGCATACTAAGTCAATTGTATTAGTATTATTTGGAATTATTTCTTAGAACAATTTGTTAGTGGCGACTAATTTCCGCTAAATGTAAGGTTATTATGTGCAAAACAAGAAATACTTTTATAGTACACTTTTAGTAGCACAATATTTAACTACGTACGGATACATTCACTCAGGTCCCAGTAAGTGCTACAATCAATAGTGTTCTTGCCGGAGTGAATTCTGCTCCAGTTTGTGACATGAGAATAGGCCAATTGTGAGGAATGACTGAGAGCAAATGGATAGTAATATCTGGTTATTGCGTCCTAAGCTTGCTGACACCCGTCATGGCCAGTGCAGCGATCAAGAAAGATCTATAAACAGTTGTGGGGTGTCCAGTTATGAGCAATCACCATTTTGCCGTTGACCTCGAAGCCAACAGAGGCCACGAGAGTGATAGGTCTCAGGCGTGATAATATTCAAACAGCAAAAAGGTATCTTAATGGACGATCGCTTGTATGGAAGTTAGCAAAAGAGCCCCGTCCTTTCTCGCCTATCCTTCCCGGCTTCAATTTCCAAGAGCTCTCTAATAATAAGTCAATGCATTGAAGGACGATAGGTAAGGTGATGATGGATATCATTAACGCACTCGGCGGTGAAGATCATATCCCTAGATAGACGCATATACTGGTAATAATTTCTGCTATAAATAGACATCCCCCTTGAAAGGCATTGGGATTGGTCTACGGAGCCAGACGAAGGGATAGACTACGAACATTTCGACATTCGTTATAAGCAGACGCTATAAGTTTTTAAAAGACAAACAACTCTATCATGTTTTTTCTATAAGCAGGGGCTACGGCGAGGCTAAACGAAATTGTGCAGAAAAATCTTGATAAGGAAAGGATAATTGATTAATCGTGCTGTAAGCGATACGTAATTGGAACCTACATTTCATTGGGCTTATCAACAAATTTTTAGGTGAAAACCTATTGACGAGTATTTTTAATATTATCAATAAAAAATGCTGCACAAGTGTTTGACCAAAATTACCATGGAAAATTGTGTTATAGCTGTTAAATGGATAATATTTTGAAAGTTGGCTTATATTAGAAGCGCTAAGTTAATGAGACATGTCGTGTTTAGGTAATTGCTGTCATTATATAGGATTCTAAGCGTTGTACAGGATGTATAATAATCAATTCAAAAAGAGTTAAAGAACTTAAGTTAAACTGCAATGTTAAAGTTCAGTTGTGTTAAATAAAATATAATCGTATTTTACCAAGCTGAAAAGTACACAATGTGGCATATTGCTCGGACCAAGTGTGGACTCAAATTAGGTGTGACATATTTTGAGGTCAGCATTATTTTAGCCACTTTATGCACTTCGTATTCACAATGCGTCATTTAGCAAAGTAAGCCTCAAGTCCAGAAAAATTCAACCACCTAATATGCTACTGTGTTACGACGTTACAAATAAACTCAATTTCTTAGAGTAAATAGATGTTTATCATGTCGAATGTAAATTTGGCGGTTTTCATTTGCTCTAATATATTATGCCTGAGTGCCGCAAATGAGTTTAACACCTGTTTCTGAATATTGCACGAACGCCGCCTCCAGAATGTTCCACGAAATGACAAAAATGCCAATTGTTTATCTCTGGGTATTTATACGTGTTCTATATGTGTATTGCTTTGCATATATATTTAAGTAAAATACACCTCACAAGAAGTTGAAAAAGCGAATTTAAGGCATGAGCATACTATGAAGTTTTTAACGTACTACAAGTGAGCGAATTAGTCAATTATGTGTACTGACAAGATACAGATATTAAAATTGGCCAAAGTTTTTTTTAGTACTCCTATTATTTGTTATTTATTGCTGTTATTAGGTTTAGAGATTTCTTTTTTCTTTTTTTAATTTTCATGTATGCGACAAGGCCACAAAGAATGAATCATGTTGAATGACTTCTAAAGGGGACATTCAGGTACTTTAGCATTGTATCGGTTCAATTATCTCATGTTATGCTTGTCAAAAGTCATAAATCAAATATATTTAACAAGAGTAAATAATATCTGAGGCAGATGCATAATCTGTATACAGCTGATTAATCACTTCAGCTAGTCAAGCCGTGCATAAAAGATGAGCAGAAAATAAAAACAGTGCTACAACTTTGAGAGGCATAAGAGGACTCTTGATCAGCGCTATGGCTTTAGCTAAAGGGTAGAAAAACTTTACAAAAAAACTTTTTGAAAGTCAAATAACTGTTCGTTTATTCAACGTACTTAACGCGTTAGTGCTCAATAGAGTTTTTTTGAAAATTTTATGTAATTTTTTTAACAAAGGACCGAATCTGATAATATTAAGCAATATTACAGTAATCTCGAAAAAAGTCAGTGATCTAAGCTCAACATACTACATAATAACACAAGCCAAAACGCAGCTTATTATATTCACAACAAATAATAACCATATCAATTTAATAATTTGTTTCCTAGAATCCTGTCGGGCATTATACTGCAGTAAGGAGAGCCTTATGGTTTTACTTCTTTCTTTAGTTCTAAATGACTAAAGATGCAACAGTGAGAAATTTTAGGTTCTAATCAAGGGCAACATAGATAACTGGAATCAACTGGACAATTCATGAGTGCAATGCAGCGTACCCAGAAAAGAAAACAATAATATTCAACAGTTGTAGTTTAATGAGCTGAATGCTTGGATAAGAATGTATACTTCAGCTAGCCCTCATTAAGCCCTCGCAGGCAAGTAATCATTGCGTGAATCGAAAATATTTATCGAATGGTTTTTGTTGCACGCGTCCTAAGCCTTAAGCTTAGGCTGCTTAGGGGTAGCGCTGGACACTTTCAACATTGTCACACTTCCCTAATAGAGCGAAATACATACTAATTAAAGCGACGTTTGTACTTGCAAATATAGGGATAACATGAGCAAGATCTAAAGTCAAGAGAACTTTGGAGCAACGATATGAGTTTCCAGAAAAGAAGTCCCAACGCAATATTTTTTTATATTAAAACAGTAAGGCAAGCAATTCACTAGCGCAATTTTTGCGCTAGTGAATTGCTTGTCTGACTGAAGGAGACAGCAAAATGTATGTTTAAATCAATGTCGAGAAATTGCACGGAGAGAACTTAAACTTGATCATAGGGCTGCAACTAAATAGGCAACATGAAATAGGACATAATTCAATGGCCTTAGCTGAAGTCTGTAAGAGAGACGCTAAACAATATATGAAGCAAAGCCAAGCAGACAATGTTTGAACGAAGAAAGGTCTCCGTGAGTGGCTTTCGTCTGGAGGGCGTGGCGCTCGTTTAACACTCAATTGACTTCATTTAAAGTATCGTAATGAAGAAGAGTGCAACGATGGAGGGGCTCAAAGTAGGAAAGCAATTTTTGGATTTATTTTAGAGGTGTTGAAAAAACCTTACAGAAAATTTCCTCTATATTACTGATAATACGAAGCTGCGAACTTTTGTGCAGTAAATTTATACTAATAGCTTGATTTAAAATTTCAACAAAGGTTATTGAACAAGTCGATGTACTCTCTTTGCACCGCCAGTATTTGACACCTACTGCAAAATCCATCGTCTGAATCAGAAGCGTCCGCACCAGCTCCGTTTGCCTGGCACGGGTTTGGCACCCATCTCGACTTTGTTGCGGCAGCGGCCGTGTTGAAGCGTGAATGATCTTAATTGATTTGACTTCAACACCTTCCTCTAGCGATGTTTTTCAGTCATTGAATTTCTAGCCACTTAACAGTGCCATCTTGAAAATGCGATTGATGAAGCCAGAGATGAGCAGTGCTCTTTAAAACGTGGGTAGCATCTGATAGAGACAGGAGTAAAAATGTTACGTATGATTTAAATTTGAGCATTACATCACTCACATAACCCGCGTAGCTTCTTTACTAATGAAAACCGATTTTACATTTAATTAAAATAATGAATGGAAACACTTATATTACGTATGGGATAAGTTTAAATAGTAAGTAATAACTAGCATAAATAAGTAGTTAATAGTAAGTAATAAGTTAAAGTTGTAATAGGCAAAAGAAATAAACGATTGTTTAACAGTAATTATATTATAAATCGTTTACCACTTCCGCATGCAAAGTCCTGTACCCTAAAATGACTTTCAAGTTTAGTTCAGCGGTGATTACTTATATTTAGGTCGCGATTTTCTTCAAGAACCAGAGGAATAATTTGTCGCAAATCGTTGTTCGTTTTAGTTATTTCAACACCCTCTTAGTCTGTCCCATTGCACACATAACACTCACACACACACACACATACGACTCGCAGGCATATGCACGCGCTTTGTGATAACTGGAGAGTTAAAAAAGATCTCAACATTTTGACATTCGTTCCGCGCAATTGGCACAGCAACCACAATGCGCAACTGGGCAAGAGAGGCTAGAGGCGATGCTTTTGATTGCGTTCGAGCGCACATTAATCGTATATACAACGGCACATTGGGCTCATGGACACTCACATTGCATCACTGAGTAAGCCAACCTAACCGCACATAATAAATGGAAGAGTCACACGGCCAAAGAACGAAGACATCGATTGAGCGCTTACATTGTTGCAGTGACTATGGACGACCGCTAATAGGCAGTAAGGTCGCCGAGTGGAAGCGACACGGTTGTGTAAAACGGAAATTTATAGAAAATTTCGCAGCAATACTACAAACCGTCAATACGACAACCTCATTAATATGAAGCTCATAGCAAAACCGCACAACAAAGCAATAACACATATAGTAGATAAATATTAGAACATTTTGCCATACATCTCTTGTAAATCTTAAAAGTGTAAACTCTAAGTAGAGTTGAACAACTTCGCTTATGCTGTTCAAGTACTATCGTAATACGCATTCAGAGACATCCAATTACCATGTTCATTCTTTCTCTACCTTGCACATTTAAACTAATTTAATCTCGGACAATTATCGGCTCTAAGTTCATAACTAAGGAATACCAACTAACTTACAAAACGTCAAAAACCAGGTCTATTTTTCATAAAATTGTTTCCTAATATTATTTCCTAGTCGCTTCTACTTTAGTAGCATAATACCTTGAAAATATACTTGATAATAGAAATGGAGGCGGTTTTACTAGCAAATGCGGATACTTCTGTCATAGGAAAATGAGATAATGAAGTAATAAAGTACTAAATTTTTTGCCGTAGTTGAATTCGAAGTTATCGAGACTTTTTGCATAACATTGTTGCAGAATTTTTTCGATTTATTAAGACGTAGTTTTTGCTTTATATTCTTAGAATATTTTGGGCTGTAGGAGCCGCCATTAGAAGTCCTCGCAAAGGAATGCTTTCAAGTTTTTTGGCCTCTACGAAACATTTACAAATAAACTTTTAAATATATTGGCAATGTTTTCCAATCGGTCTCGGGTAAATACGTTCCCGCGGTCATTTAGAACAAACGTGTGTTTTAATCGTCATATGATTACAAAGACATTAAGACCTCAACAGAAACACTTCATTACGATATTCACTAAAGTTGGCGGATTTAACGAGGATACCGCGTATAAAGCAAGGTGCAGGTGCGAGTTTTCTCACACATGATAGAAATAAATCGACAAGAAAGCTTGCAATAGACGCATGCAATGAAAGGCTATTGCTACCTTTGATGTCGAATCGCAAACACACATTTCTTTCCACACCTCATTCAGATCGTCTCGGATCCCTGAAGAGATGTAAGGTCGGCCAAAGTTAAACAGGCGGATTCATGACAATCACAATAAACCTCTAGCAATAGCATATGCATGGGTAGCTCACCACGGGTTCTCTCAATAACGTGCTCCAGTGAGATAGAGTGGAATGTTTGTGCAAGCGAAACTATTGATACCGAATCTTGCTCAAAAAATACATCACCTATGTGTGTGCATTAACAATTGAGCTCGGCTAAACACATATGCATGGCTTTCTTCCATGAACTAAATTTTAACCATCGTTATCAGTGACCAGCGTGTGTCTAACATATGAACATTGGTATTATGGTAAAATTGCATATTCCTCCTATACGGAGTATTTTAATCAGAAAAGGTATATGAACGAAAAGCTATTTATTCGAACAGCTATTAATGAAGCACCAGTCACTCTTAAATATGAATTTTTTGGAGACCAGAAGTTTAAGTTCGGAATACTTTTATGTATGACTTCGATCAAGTGCACCAATTATTATCTTGAGGGATGTTTGAAGCCTCCCGTAAAAAGTTACTACGTTTAGCATCTTCTGAAAATCATTTGCTCACTGATTCACAACAAATATATTAATACGACATTCCACTCGTCTGAAGGACTCAGTTTAACCCGGCTAGTTTCGTTTATAGTCCAAGAAACCGAAATTTAACGAATTACTTGCGTTCGCATACTTGTATGGAATGTGCGTTGGCTTTCGGTTGTTCTGAGTTGTTATCTTGCAAACACAGTTTCAGTTCTTCTGTTTTCGTCTTTGATGTAAGCTTGTAATTGTTCCGTGTCAAATAACTGAATGCTGTCAACATAACACTAGAGCCGCGCACTTTGTGGGCGCCATCTACGAACCTCTAACGTAGCTAGAAGAGAAATTTTTGGACCGTCGCTTCAGTCAGTCACAAACTGGGTGAGCGATACCTGGTCCATTCTGCCACGTTGCACTTCCTTAGTCACCTACACTCCCTATGCTTACGGCATACTAGCAACTGATATCTAAGTTGTGTTGAAATATTTAACGTGTGCTGTTTCCTGCTTTGTTCTCTAGTTTGTCGCTGCAATTTTACGTGTACTATGTCGGGTAAAAATAAGCCTATACTTTCATCAAAAAAGGCCGTAGCGGAACGTTACCTACATTTATTCTGAAATGAATTTACTCTACTGTCAATGTGTTCGACGGTTGAAGCGATCTTTACGTTGCCGATTCCTGCTATCTATCAGGGATACCACCACTGCAACGGATATGAGTACCATCTGCGCTTGCATAAAGTGCTTTAGAAGGAGCAACGGTTTCGTGTTCTGTCACAGGCCTCATAAACATTAAGGAAGTTTAAGCCAAAAACTTTCCGACAAATGGGATAAAATATCAAAAATCTAATTTAGCATCGTATTGATCTATATAGAGTGCAGATAATAAGGCTACTAGCGAGGACAGATGATCATTGCCTCCAGCAAAAGTATAATGTCAATAACAAAAATCACACCGTTTTCCACAATAACTGGAAAGTTTTTTGGACCAATATATAAGAAGTAAGATATCGTATATTTCACCATGGAACCTAAATGAGATTAAATACAATCTAGGTCCAACTTAAAAACATTCATGCACATTTTACCCAGACCATCGCGCGATGTTTCACAGGGACCGTCATGTGAATTATAGTCAAATAAAGCTCTGCTGGGATACTAAAATGATAAAATATATCTGTTAGCTTCGCTCTGTGTGGTAGCAACAGGAGAACACAGTAATACTTCCGTTGAATTTTTTTTTATTATTAGCCTAAATATTCTAGGCGCTTCGAAAAAAATAGAAAAGATATATATATATATATACTTCTTATTATTGACTAAAATATTTTTGGAGCCTGCAAAACATATAAAAAAAAAGTACATATACATATGTGAAACCAATTAATTACAACGTAACATACAAATATCCTAGATAGATTCAAGCTTTACAGCTTTGGTATAACTGTTTGATAGAGGAAAAATACCCTTTATTAAAAAACTGCTTGTAGTATACTTTGATGTCATGTATATCATTAGATTATGTACCATATACTAAGCCTTGCGCGATTCTAGTTTAAACAATTTGCACAGGAAGCCAGTTTTGCAAAGTAGATGATTGTATGGTTTATTTATACAACAGGCTTATAAGCTATTCGTTATGATATTGAAATTAGCAAAGACAGATTTCAGACAGATTTTCGCACAAATTTTCTTAATTTTCTTAAGCGTGGTAGGTAGCAGATAAATAATAACATTTTCTGAATTTAATGCTATATTTCACAAGTGCTCAATTTAGCAAACCCGACAATTAAAAGTAAAAATACCTACGAATAATTTTTCATGACCTGATTATTTTAAGGGGGTAAAACTTTGTTCTTTTTATTGTTGTCGACAAGGGAATATGAAGTCGAGATCATATTTATATAAGTCAAACGAAAACATTGTCTTACCTAAGGAGGCGTTCGAACCTGACACGTTATGATTCATAGGCCGCCATACTAGCTACCCGCCCATCGCACCAGTGAGAACCTGCATTGAATTAAATGTAGTTTAAAGAATAAAGAGTTGTCTTTATACATTTGACTGTCATACGCAGTATATGTTCTTTCTGCGATTTTTGCTGACACCCATCGATATCTCCCCCGTACTCTGTCAACATCATTTATGTGCCACCTTTGCTGTTTCGACAGCTTTTAAGAGGAGTGAATATAGATGAGGTGGTTTTGTATTATTTTTGTAGTAAACCTACTCTGTAGTCGAAGTTGCTGCAGTGTCAGCCCCACATCGCGCACGTTTGCTTAGAATTTCATTTCGTCGGCTCCTTTTATCCTCATAAGCGAATACCTTCATCGCCAGTTACTTATTGCATAACATATACCTGTCGAAATGACTCAAACAGCTCAGAGGCAACTTTAGACATATTCAAGTTGTCGCCATTATCGAGTTTTATTTTTTCTAGTCCCGGTCGCTTAAATACGCGGCTGCTGTCTACAATCGTTTTATCTAAATGTGGGTTCGTTTAGAATTTTACCCTAACCATGCTGAGCTCTGATTTACCTGCTCTTCACTCCTAATCTTCACAAAGGTTATTGGTTTTGATTCAGTATAGGTAGATCCGTTCATCGGGGTGATAGGTATCTCTCTAGCTGACTGGCACATGAGACATCCAAGGCATGTGGTGGGAGGAAGTGAGACCCCGTTCGTTCAATTGCTTCGGAATCAAAATAAAGGGTTGTTTAACCGCGAAATAAGCTAGAAGTCAGGGCTGTGCTTGAGGAGCTCATATACACGTCGTCGTCTGTCAGATCAATCGTGATTGACGCGGTGGAAAGCTAAACAAAGTAAGCCAAAAATCCTTCCTAGAGGGGGTCGTCATATCAGCGGTAACAAGCAGCCCTTTGGGAAGGAAGGAGACTGTTTTTAACTGAGAATGGTATTATTTTTACTCGAGTGAATGTCTTTCATTCAATGCGAATTGTGTTTTTGTTTCATTCTCTGATAAACAGAGGAGTAATGCGATGAGCGTATACAAAGATTGTGAACCAGCTGAGTAGCCTTAAAACGCCACTACCTTTATGACTTTGAACCCTATAACATTAATTACAAAATAAACAAAACGTGAATATTTATACAGTAAACGAAAAACAAAAAATGTGTTCAATAATATCTTGGGCGAACACATACCTGTAATTAGTTAACTAATTAGCTAACTAGAAATAATTATACAAAGATACAGTAGCCATAAGTGGAATGCAATACTCGAATGGGTTAAATATGCTCTATTGCTTCTAATAATGTCTTGCTCTACACAACGCAATGTGGATTGAATCGTCCCGATTGGATAAAATAAAAATGTATTTGTAATTATACTGTATAATTGTTCGAGAGCTGACCAAATTCAATGCTACGTAGTCTCTTGATCGGCACACAACTATTTCATCTCATATACTACAATCAGTAGTGGACTTCATAGGTTTTTTCCAAGACAACAGCATAATAATTCCAACCATATCCGAATCATTCGCCGGTGCTAAACCGATAGTCGATTGTTTGTGGCTATAGTGCAATGCGCTATGTAGCGGACATTAGCGTTCAAGCCACGCTGCCATATTTTACCTTTGCCTTTACGATTTGATATTTTCAGATAGAAATTATGTCTCATGTTTTTAAACTGATGTCTAATATCTTTGAACCAATGCAACTTTGTGTTGGTGGGTTTGAACAGAATCACTATATATTTGAAACATATCGTACACTTTGTACATCTACCTTGTGCGGCGTACAATTGACATAGGCTCTAAAAATCTACCTTGCTTACAAATCCGTCGCTCGTTCATACCAAACTTTTTCTTGTACTGCGAGACTCCTACGGAGCGCTTTGATTGAACTCGTGCGTCCCACCAAACATGCCCGCTTGTTGGAACCAGTTTTACCATAATAAAACTCATCTTTTTTTAAATCTTACAGTCAGTCATCACTTTTATTGCAGAGCAGACAGCCATAAATAGCATGTCGATCTGGAGTTCTTTTCTAAATCTTTTTAGCCAGTAATCGATCGCCTACACAATCGATGTTACTAATCTGTTGCACTGCTTTCGGTTTTGTCAAGCAGTCGAATGTCCGCTGACCTTTTCCGTTTATCGGATGATCCCTCGTTTTGTTGTTAAAATGCCTAATGCGAGTGTAGGATCCTCCAATGGTGTCCATCGACTCTATCGTAGTTGTCGCTGCCGTTAATGCTATACTTGCTGTGCTTATGAATACATTTGTTACTTGACTCTGAAATCAGTGAAGTCAGTGAAATCAGTAACATATCGTCGACAAGACATCCCGGATACTGCAACTGATATATTGTCCGTCCTGTGTGCACTGGGGCGCAACTAATATCAGTTCAAAAAGGGACGGTCGAACGGTCGACCAGAAACCTCTGTTATCGACCTGCTTTATCAAATATCAGATCCATTGTCTGTACATTCTTATCGTCCACCAAGGAGGTAGTCAATGACTACAAAGAATTATTGCCGCTTGCAAGGAACTCAAGTACAAATTGCAGTTCGTGGTTATGCTCTAGTTTTAAAAAGAATTATGAAATTGAAGGTCATCTTTGCTTATTCATATTTATATAGCTCGTCTTCTTCGATTGTGTACAGGACTACATTCTTTCCTGTAGAATGAGTTGTATAATTGAACTTGTAAAGCAAGTAATGATATGGAATATTATATCGTAAAGTTCTACTATATTAGTTTTGTATTTAATTTTGTTCTACTATTAATGTTTTATTATTCATCATACACTTGCATGGTTTTGTTCAAAAAATTTCAGAGGACTGGCGATCTCGTCTAGACCACCGCACTCGAAACCTAAACGCCACTCAGGCTTTCAATGCGCGTTCGTATATCGACGATTGTTCAGCCATTCCTGCATCAAACAGCGAGAATGCACAGGTTGTGTTCAACGTTTGAAGAAAGACGCTCGATGTCACCAATTAAATAGCACATACTGCAGCTCTGAAAAGTATAAGCTGTAAAGTGATTGTATAACTAGATATCCCGGGGGATCGGAGATAAGGCGTTTTGACAGAGGCGTTAAATGAGCCAATGATTAGAACACCTAGGTAGGAAAATGCCTACGAACTTAGTGATGTGGATCATATTTGCGAAGTCATATTGCGATCATATTGCTAATTATTGGAATTAACGCCTGCCTAGTCGATCATGGAATCCTAAGTACGTTGGAAGATGTAGTTAGAAAGTTCGTAGAATGAGAAGGTGCATCCAATTTTTAATGCCAACTGGTGCTCGTTCACGCGCTGCTGTACACATGTGATGATACATTTTTACATTCTGGATAAAAGTACATATTTAGCGTTAAGCAACTTTTGATTATTTTACCTACAAATTTCCCACTCGGTTTGCTAAAAAGGAAATACATATGACCGTTTAAAAAAAGTATATTAGAATATGTTTGTAGTTTGTATTGGTTCACCCGGACAAGCGGATTACATCGCTTAGGTATTAGTTACTTCACTCATATTGTGCTTGGGATTGCGTGAAAGCCCGACAAAAGCATAGAGGGCATAGAGGGTTAATTATTCTAAACCCTGTTGTTCCAGCAGCGTGGATAACTGGTTCAAATTATATACCCCTTGGTAGGCCTAAATCGCAGTGTCCCAGAAAATCTCGAACATGTACATACATTGCATAACCCTCTGTCTCAAAGGTGTTCGTCAACCAACCGTAGCCGAAGCAATTGCATACGAACGGACACATTCAAGCCTATTTATGCCCTTTACTATCAGACTGTTCTACTACTACTACTACTGCTGCTACTGCTTCACGTATACTATTGGCTGTCATATCCACACTATGGGGTGTGTAGGAGACAAAGAGCATTGTCTCGTTCTCGACTCGTCCGACCCCCGCAGAACCCTGAAGGTTCAATCAGTTGGCAGCACCAACGGAAGTATCATGTATTGTGCATCCATGCGACCATAGAACTCGCGCAAATATGAAATAAAGATTTATGTGTGTGTATATGTAAGCGTGTCTTCTGTATGACTAATTGGTTGAGAATACCGCCCCAATTTTCTTAAATCACCCATTCATTCATATAGCCGTATAAGGATCCCTATACACAAGAGTTTCGCCGAGCGTAACGTTTACGACACACATATACATCCCCCGCTTACGCATATATCAAAAGAAACCTATGTATATAATGGACTGCTAGAACGACAATACGAATGAAAAGTCAACTTCGAAGCTCCAATATGTAATATGTAGGTACAATGGTCCGTGTGGGAATCAAGTGGCAAAGCATAATTCATAGGTAGCAGTAGCCTTTTGGCTAATAGCCTAGCTGCTGTTTGTTGATGTCGGCCTGGCATATGAAAGCATCGGAGGGTTGTCACCCATGGAGTCTTTTTTCGTTCCTTGACCAATGGTCAATATTCGGTCTCTTTGCACTAGTTAGAAAACGACCCGTTAGAACGAGTGTCCTTGATGGAGAGTTTGTATCGAGGGGAGAAGAAGTGACCTTTGAATATTTTAATAATCAGTTATAATCATATTCTGTTACCCTTTATATACAATAATGGAAGAGCCACTACTGGTATACAGAAGCTTTTTACTAGTGCATTTGGCTGATCTACCGGTCAAATCCAGCCTCATTCTACGATATTAAATAAAGTTCCTCATCACGCCAAATAAATTACGTTTTTGTTAAAGACCACTGGCGGTGATGTTTGTAGTCACTGATTCCTTGGGAAAAAATATCTGAAAGAGCTGTCACTGTTTTCTAATCAAATCGGTATTATAATACCATTATAGCTGATGGAGTGCTCGGTTTGCTTACACTTAGCAAATGTCAGCGCAATTTTATGTTAATTTAATCAATGACCTCTTATTAGTCCCAATCAAAACCAGTGATTGCTCCTCACAAGCTTACCAGAGGTCTTGCACTGGTCCGGTTCCGTCTAATATATTTTTTTGATTTTCAAGAGTACTTCGTGAAAGGATATTTCTAATATTTTATTCACAAAACTGTTGCTTATTAGGATTTTTAGTAGCAAAAGTCGCAGTATCGTGTTCTAATAATGTTATGTATTACGTACGCGATCAAGGAAATCATGAAACCTTTAAGAGGCCCATAAACAAATTCCTTAAAGGGTTTAAATTGATATTAACCTCACGCGTGGCACGAATTATACTTACAATTATTTTATCTTCTACAATGAGTTCTAGATTGTCAAGACCCAGTCGACGTTGCAATGCGCCAGAGAATTCAAGTTGAAAGCTACAAATAGAAAAAATGACTTATTCATGGTAAGCCTAGATTAAGGCATACAAAATTTCCTTGTAGACTCATGGGACAAAGACTGCTGGACTGATACCTGTTAGGTATTGAGCATACTGCCTTTGTCAAAATACTGGGTTAACCTTGGCTGTATCATCTCTCCCTCTAGACTCAGATGAGGTTGGCGTCCATGTGTAATACAGTACCTGAAACATTGTAATCTTGCAGTTAATCTTGCAGTTAATCTTCTTTATCTTCGTCGTAAGACATTGATGGTATTTCACAACGTGGGTATTATGTTACACCAGTGTTAGAAGAAGACAATGTTAAGATATACCAGATCGTTAGAAATATTCGAAATCGTTCCCGCTTGTGATTCGCTAGGAGTGAGTTCCTCTTTTGCTACCTCTTGATTGCGACTGGGTTCAAACTGGGATCGACTAGAAGTCAGTTTGAGACGGGGCAGAGATTTGTCGCACTATCTCGAGAGATTATTTAATGATGTTTCGAATTTGGCTCTTTCGGTACGATTTGGTTCAGAAAGATATCAATTGAACTGAAAAAGATTTAACATTTTAGCATTAATACTTACTGGTAGAAAAAGTAAATACTTCATTATTTGTATAACATAGGTTTAAGGTTCATTGAACATTCTTTTACTCCTGGTAAATATAAACACTATCCATGTTTTTAAAAATTGAAGAGAGAGATTAAATCGATGGAAGCTTAAAATTCCAAAAAACTGCTTCCTAAGTGTAAAAATTATTTTTTAACTTGTAACTTATAATCAAATATGTTTCAACCATTTTAGTAAACGGGTCAACACTTATTGCAGCGACCGGACGTATTTTTATATACACTAAGTGATAAAAGCTATAAGCTATATCAAGAGTTGGATTAAATAAAAGAACCAAAAGCGTGCTCTTCAAAATAGCGGTTGGTTCCAAAAGCCTGCGGAAATGAAAATCCAAAGTTAAAATGGTCAGTAAATAGCTCTTTGTATAATCATACTTAACGTAAATATCTAAAAACTCGTGCTGAAAACTTTTCAGCTGCTTTAGCGTCCTTCAGCATACAATTTGTCATATTCCACGGTGAGTGATGAATAATGCGTATACCATAGAGTACATAGGCTGCGAGTGAAATCGTTGGACAATCTAGCTAAGGTAAGCCCTTTATGCGACGTTACGGAAACCAGGACCAAAGAGGGTCTAATCCAAGAATCGGACTTAGCTGACTTCTGCGTGACTTCATAACTCCGTTTGTCTGCTTCTCAATGAATGCCTGATATGGAGGTGGGTGAGCGCCTGGTCAGCAGAGCGGAACAAAGTGATTTTGAAACTGATTTCTATAAACTGCGTAGTCTCAACGATACACACACAATATGCACACTAATTCACCTAGATGTACAAACCGGCGGAAAAAATCCCTAAGACACGCAGCAGTGACAAAGGGAACAGGCGAAAGGCCGAAACCAGTAGATGACGCTCCAAAACGAAAGACAGGTAGTATGTACAGCACAATGCACGACGATGATACGGTGCTGGCAAAAATCAGTAAATAGCGCATGAAAGCTATTACGGCTATGGCTAGCAACAGCATCGACGACCCAGTGATAATGGCGAGCCCAGTATTCAGGCTCCGTAGAAGGAAAAACTGAGAGAGATACATAGAGAAAAAGCGAAGATGGCGGATTAACTCTCGGATCATAGTCCATAATCCTACATACTAACAGGCTGTCCTGACGCCTCATCTTTGGGACTCATCCCTGATCTCCAAGTAAGCATGTATCTTTTCACCGCCGATATTTCAATGCCTACAGATACCT
>MNPL01008606.1:2380-51139 GCA_002081605.1 Tropilaelaps mercedesae | reverse complement strand
ATATATATATATATATATATATGCAATGGGCATTGCTTGAGATTATTCATACATATTGACTGTATTATAGGCTTTATATGTTCTTATTATTGCACAAATATCAAGGACAGGGTTATAACTAGATATTCCTTTGCCGTTTCTTAAAAAGAGCAGTTCAAACTACCATTTTCTTCTGGCAGTGTTTTCCATTACCCACGGAATGCACTGTCGAGCTCAGGTCACGCAAATCTGCCTCAATTAAGAAAGCACACAGTAAAGAGTCACGATTAAAACGAATACTAAACCTGCTTTAATAGGGAATTCGGTTGTGCGTGTACATCACAACGATAACCTAAAAACCAGTTAGGTTTTACTGTCAGGAATCTCTTTTTCAGCACTTAAGTCAAAAGATCAACATAATATATATTATATAGATATAACCTCAAAAATGTGCATGAATCAGTAGGTTCTAATGAAGGCGGAGGACGACGTTACGGTAAGTATGCTCCGATATTTTGCCATATTTTTTTAAAGCTGACCATCAGCCAACATTTAACGTCCACGGTAGCACTTCTTGCATTACTTCGTAAAACGGACCCCATATAAACGTAAATGTGCACCGGCGGGGTTCGAATTCGTCGAACATGTCAAGCTCGGTGGATTGGTGCATTCATATGCGCCTTGCGACTGGAGGAGACACGTAGGTGCATGGGCTCGATCCCCGCCGGTGCACATTTACATTTATATGGAGTCCGTCTTACGAAGCAATGCAAAAACTGCTACCGTGGACGTTAAATGTTGGCTGATGGTCAGCTTTAAAAAATATTATATTTTGTCATATTTTTCTGGCTCGATTCGTCCGTCCGCCCTACAGCGACGTATCTAAAATTCTGAGGTTATATCTCATACGCTAAATGCTACTTGCACCCTCCAGGACGTTTTCAACCTAAATTTCAAAAGATGTGCTATTCGAGTTAAACAACCAAACCTAGCCGCCCATACTTTACCCTTTTCCCATTTACCTCTGTCGCACAAGTACAAAAGGTATCGTAACATTCATCTAGCCAAACGCCACCGCATATTATGTATAAATGATCACACAATCATTACATTATTCCTTTATGTTAGTCAAAAAGCAGTTGTTGAACTCGCTTAAACGGCTTTTGGAAATGTATATACAACGGGACGATAATGAGCCCTGAGATTAGAGGAAGAGAAGAAGATTGTAGTGTTTGTACAATATATAGGAACAACCATTGCCGTTATAGGAATCACGTTATTCGCGCCAACGTGTTACACAAATCCGAGTTCTTTCACTGCACGTATGTTGTAGTGCATTCACGGAATTTGCTAACACTTTCCTTTTGTGGATTGCTAAACTTCGGTTACGCTTGGATTTTTCACGTATCGAGGTGATCGCCAGAGCACATCGTCCGTTTCGACTACATTTTGTGTAGCGATTCAGGACTTACAGAAGCTTTTTTATTAAATGCTTTAGATGCCTGTCAGACTTTCCTTTAACTGTGGTTCCTAGTCGTAGATGCTATGTAGATAGTTCATAGCTGGCGAATTCTGGTTGGCGCATAAAAACATAATTGCACGTTCTTTCTCAACTGCTTGTTTTCCCCAAAGGATAACTGTACAATTTTGTCAATGAGCAATTTATTTTGGCATAACGTACCTCTTCAGCGTATGCGCAGCTCTGATTACAAGCAAAAATGTATTTTTATATGCGCAACAGCTGTTGCCAGTGGAATGTTGTGAATCATTGCCTAGTTTACGCACTGCGGGTGTTTCGCTTGCTCATTTGGACAAGCTGCTTAGAGTAGCCTGAAGCCTTAAGAGCAAGCATGTTATAGATAATTTCAAAGTTCCCTGTTTAAGACTTCTAGGCGGACGATTTTTTGCCAGATAAATACGGCTGCATAGATATCAGGCTTAATTTTACGCACGGTTATTATTGAAGAGCACCAGAGGAAAGAGCGTACGACTAATGCAGGAAAACTGAGAAACACGGTGACTGTCGCATTTCGTAAAGGTTTGCGAAATTATCACTTTAAACAGGGCCTGCGGTCAGCTTAGCAAAGTGCTAGATATCTGTACGCTTCTCTTTTATAGGATACTGTGCAAATTTGCTTTTCTACCTTGTCTTACTGCGTATGCATAATATTATGCACACGCATTCTACTAGAGCTACGCACCTCTGAGAATCGCTGAAATAAAGATAATTCAACTGAAATTCACGTTTCTATCGTGATCAAAAAGGATGCTTGAATACATTCGTCGATTGGAGACATGGTTTGCCTTTGCCTCAGAAAGAGAGAAATTCTAAGCCGGATTAGATGAATGAGCTGGATATCCAGCAGTGCCTAAAGAAACATATACCAAAAAGGTGGTTTGCGTATTATTCTGGCGTATCACAAATCGATGAGAAATGATAAATGAGATAAATTTGGTTCTTTGAATGCACTAAGGAGCGCGTTTGATGGTGCATATAATACAACATTCAACTTTAAAGAAAGTAACTAACAACTTAATTGGATAAGGCGACGTTAGCATTTTTGATACAACCATGTTGAATTTATTGTTATATAAATAATAAATGTAAACATTACTTTGAGTAATGTATACAGTTTCTTCAATAGAAAAAATTACTATTGTATTACATGGTTGTTCTAATCAAGGTAATCTGTAGTACCTTGAAGCTCACCCACTTTTGTTAAATCAACCTAATACTAATAATCAGTAGATCGCAAATTGTATCAAAATCGAACTTTTGAAGCAGCATTCTCAATACCGAACGACGAAAAACGGCCTTGCATATAGACAGGCTGGTACCAAATGTTAAAAACGATAAAAAATATCTTGATAGCGCCTGCTTGAACAATGATTTTTAAGTCTACACATGTTGGTTCACCTTGGCACCTCAGGGGTCGTTTATGATGCCTTCGAAGCTCATGGTAACTGATATAGGTCGTGTGCAAAAAAAGTTAGATTTCCCGAGCCCTATTTTATAGCTCGAATCAACTTTCTCAGCAAGATTGTGCTAGTTACGAACAAGACGCTGATGTTCTTCGTAATCCTCTGCACTTTCAGGCAAACCACGAGGTTATGGCGTGCCGCTTACCCTCTTGGCTTGATCACAATTTTTCTTAAATATAAATCTTGATATAAATCTTGTCCATGAGCTAGTTAGCTTAACAATTTCTTTCAGCCCGCTTAGAAGGGTTTCCGCCAATTTGAAGTGAATGCATCCTCTCGATTGCAGTGACACATGAAAGCCCAAGGCAAACATTATATCTAGATATGTGGTGAACGAGATACCGAACTGATCATCGAAGTTGACCACAGCTTCATACGCGTTGTGAGATGCAGCCCTACAATCGATCTTGTTCGATAGGCAACCAGTTAGTAATCCGCCCCTCGGAATCCTCCACGACCGCGGCCGTCATCTCGGTATTTGTATTATTTTTGACCTCGTCGCAGTTGATGTTGGCGGCAAAGACGCAAACATATATATATATATGTATACGTATATATATATATATATATATATATATATATATATATACGAGACGACACGTAATAATCTATGCCGCTAATCCAATTAGAAGTGCTGCAAGATTTATTTATTCGGGAAAACGTACGCAACAAGATGTTTGTTACACAAACCAAAATCTAGGTAAAGGATCAAGAAATATCAGCGCTCATCGTGGACCGCCGAAGACGGAGGGTCTCTCATGAATTTCACAGTTTTAAATTGTATCAACTAAATTGAACACACAACTCGCTACTATTTAAATTTAATAATGATGATAGTTATCTTAGTTACAAAAAATTCGTGAAATACCTTAAACGCACCTGCTTTCATCAATATTTGAAAACTAGTAGTCTCAGTTGAAAAGCACTGAACAAAGGCTGCCTGTGCACTAAAGAAGTTTAACATTAAATATTTGAGCAATCATGCAGTCCGTGTACCTGTCGGCTGTGTTTCCGAAACGACAAACTATGCGAGGCCATTATGTGCTTATCTTATGGAAAATCGAAGCACATCATCCCAATGCGAGCTTTCTCTACCAGTAACTGAGTGTCATATGATCGTTAAAGAGTAACTTTTGAGCAATTTGGCGTGCTAGTTCAGCGGCGAGTGAAAATTAACCGCACTTATTACAACATTAAAAATACATGATTCACTAGAAGGTACGGTATATCCAATAACCATTGTACGTAAAAGTAGCAGATCAGCAAATGTACATTTATCGATAGAAGGAACCAGATAGATCGAACGCGACGACCAAAATCATCTAATTATAGTCTTGTTTGTATGCTGCAATGTTCGGAAAATGCTCGGAGACTACTCAGCCAGAAGGTGTCCCGACAAACTTCTAGAGCATAACCAATAGATTGAATAGCATTGTTTTGTATTAGGCGAAACATATTTACTTTTAGGAATACCGTTATACATACATTATATAACATAATGTGATATAAAGCGCCTTATCAGATCTTTATCGAAACGAGCTTTGTCAAAGGGTAGCAGAGGCCTAGAAGGACGAGTTAATTGCAATTGGTAATATTTAGAAAAATTAATACCTCGTTATTCCTCGTAAGATAAACTTTTTCATGAAAGTACCTCTATTATCGCCTCAATAGAAGCTATATTTGAAACTTGAAGAGAGTTGTGCGTACGCACTCTTTTCAACATCTGACTGATCACAGAACGAAGAGCAGGAAAGAGGATTCATCAAGCGCGCTTCTCTTAGAAAATTATGTATGGGTAACTGACTCCAGCTACATCCGAACCCACGACAGAGATTTAGACAGAGACGCATCCGTTTTTCATTGACCGTTAAAGGAACTACACTTACACGAACTCATAATAAATAAACAGTAAATCTATAAAACGTGGAGTAAGGTAAGGCATTCCAGCGCAGTGAGCATCGATTCCTCTTCGGCTAAAAAATATCATGTGGAAACGGATACGAGCCAGCTAGGGAGAATAAAATTGTGATCAAAAGAGAGAAAAAGATAGAGAGCTACGTACATAATTCACGTATCAAAATTTTGTGCTGGGGCAGTTACGAGGTGATTATTTGTTTTGTAGCTCACGCCTTTTCCAACACTCGTACGTTCAACTAAATCTGAAGCATTTTATGTTAAGCAAAGCAAACCTTTTTGACATTAACTAATGTGTTAAAAAGACCATGGTATATCAAAGATGTCTCAATGATTTCGGATGTTCAACGTCTGAATTTAGGAGGCGCCTAACGATATCGCTGTGGTAAGTGAATGAAAATTCAACAAATGTATGTATAATTCAACGTATACTTGTGTACTATGTGCATGTGATGGACGAGGATGGTTAAAGTTCGTTTGGCGTAAGTCTGCAAGTTTTCCTAAAGAAATACGCTGACTATGAAGTCTCGAAACTCTCTCATACGTAGGTCACAGGATTAAACTTTTTGTTTTAAATTTAGGTATTTGCATGACCTTCAACAAAATAGCTTGACATACGATAGACGTTTTTCCTAAGCGTTAGTAAGCGTAAGCGACTGTTGCATGACGGTGATGGAAAAATTGAGGGACATTCCTAATTGCTTTATTCGATCAGAAGGTCGGCAAAAGACACTGGGCCGCAATGTATGCGGAAAAGTACGGAGACAATAGTCAACACGAGAGTCCTTGGCTTATGAATATGTTAGCATAGAGTGGTTATAAACTCTGCACCATACATTGGGGATCGTTATTGTCTAACCGCTGCGTTTACTTAAGCAAGCCACAATATGAAGAGCTTCTACTAAACGATCCGGGCTATGAGAATATTTGAATCAGACAGGATGAGTAATCGTAAAGTAGTTTTGCACAAGCGAAGTACGGATCCTTAGTTGCATAACCAGACTAACCGATATTTACGCAGTTTCATGAGGCTGGTTTTCTCTACATTGAAGTCTGTGTTCTTTGCATTGAAGCCGAGAATGCGTGTTTTTAAACCGAATATCTTAATAACATCATGTCTCCTACAGTGTCGATGGCACAGCATTAAAACCTTCCACTTTCATAGCCCTTACTCTGATGATTTTAACGTCATTGGTCCAGGTGCATATGGCTATTCATTTCTAAACTAATAAAACTACTTGTTTAAATTATAATTTTTTGTTTTGATTCGACGATATTGTAATAAACCGTAATCACAATGCTATGGCTGTAACTTCTTCCATAAGACGTTGAAAACAGCCACGTAATTAATGCGCGTTCTCTAAAGGTTAGGTTGTCATTCCTGCTAGAAGACATGACAACTCGTAGGCTACTTTTCACACCTGTTTTTTACGGATCAATGATGAAGCTTCGTTATACCACACACGTCGTTTAAAGTGTCAGATGAGTGTCTTGCTCCTTGAGACACCCTTATCTCGCAGGTGTGTTCTCTTGGGTAGCTGTGCGAAACGGTGTCAACCTGTGCTTCATGCTGGGCCGTAAACAGATGTAAAACTTCTTCATTTTACTTCTCTCCGAGGCTTTCAACGTTCTCTATACATATCTTCGTGACTGTTCTACTACGACTCTCCACACTACCTGTCCGACCAAAGCGGACTGACGAGCGGGAAGGAGAGATAGACAACCCAGAACAGCGTTGTGTAGTGCAGTCAGCGCGGCTATAAGCCGTCCTGTACAGTCTTTATAGCGTGTTCCCTCATCCCAGTTCCTCCACCCACTTGAAATTTTCCATTTTGCCTTGCAGCCATATCGTTTTTTCTCTTAAATGTGTTTTCTCTACCAACGTTTTCTAAACAATTTTTGGTACAACTCGTATCACCCGCGAAGTGAATTTACCAAATGGCAGGCCATCTCACTAAACCTCTCGGGCACCCAAAGTCCGAGGTGTGCCGAGAGCAAGCAGCATCTCTGACCTCTTGACGTGAATGAAGCTTTCGGCAGAGCTTGTGACCTACTTCGTTGTGACGCTCTTTCTCCTACGTCTAAGAATATCGGTGTGCGTAAGTGGCGCATGTTGACCTGTAACCTAACTTCGGACGTACTCGTTTGAGAATATTCCATTGAGAGTGGTCTAAAAAGCGTATTATGGAGCATTTACCTCGTCGACGTGTGCATGCATTCTTTCGTTCCGTTCACGGGTTCTTCTGTATTAGGACAAGCCGGCCAGAGTCCCTGGAAACGGTTACTGCGTCTATGAGGGAGGCGTAGTTTAAAGTGGTGCCCAATATCCGATAACAAAGTTCCGTCTTCTCAAGAGTTTCTCCAGTTAGGTATCCTAAACTGTTCTTTCCCTCGCTTCGTTAGAACAGGTTCTACAGCCGACATGTAGTCTTGCACTGGAAGACATTTGTGCAAATCTGTAGTCTTGAGCTTGAATGCAGATGCGGAATTATAGTGTTTTACCTAAGAACCCTTTTTCCCTTTAGAGCCAACCCGCAGAATAGACCTTCTAAGAGCAACCGTCAGCTTGAAAATGATAGACCAGTCATATAAAACAGCTGTCTATGCGTATGCCGCATAAGTGGTTTTTCGAATGCTACACAGAAGAGAAGAACAGTCAACTATAATGCTTTGATAGAAAATTGGCTAAAGAAAGAAATTGCTGCTAAACTGACATATTGGCACAGTCAAAGATGCGATTTGCATTCTTATGAGAGGCATGCAAAAGGTTCAAAGAACAGATCGAGTAACATAGGTCGATTCCAAATGACACCATCTTTTCTTAAATCCATTCACGGGGGCATTAATAGGAGGTTGTTAATGTTTCGGTAGCACGTGCATTAGATTCGTTCCGGGATTCGCTTGTTTGTGGCAAGACCAGATTATTTCAATCGCGTTTTCAAATTAGATATTTAATTGACCTGCGATTTCGAGAAATGCTGAATCCTTGTTTGAACTCAAAGCTAGTCAAAAATGGTTTGCCTAATATTATCTGGCCACACAGCTTACCTTCCTGAGTCGATGTACGGGAAGGAACTTTTCTGAAACTATTTTTTAACTAGACTTTAGGTAACTACGTTCTCAATGTTGGGCCATATCATTCGTTTTCATTAAGTTAGCCAAGCTCTTTCAAGGCACCGAGGCTGCAGGCACTAGAACTTTTAGACATTAAAAACCTTGGAATAATACGAGTAAGGAATATAGGCTTTGTATAGGACTCACAGAAACATTTCATAGAACTAAGATAGAACGTGAGCCTATGTTCGTGCCTATAAACGGTTAATTATGACGAGGAAAATCGAAATATGCCAATAACCACTAATATGTTAAGTGTGTATTCACTATTCGTGGGCCGACTTTTACGTAGTAACGAATAGTTAAACCTGTATGTTGCGCTTTACAGACTCACACACTCGCAGACGTCTGTATGAAATGGTTACCGGCCCTAGGTGAAATTTGCAGCCCCTTAAACGATAGATTTGCTGCGATATACATTCACAATTGTGCATATTTGGATGTGCATACGTATGACCGATTCTAATAAAAGGGTCGTCCAATACCTTTTTGTGAAGACCATGGATCAGCGCATCTAACAAATAATACGAAGCGACCACTTCTAACCACAAAGGCTAGCACAATTTTTCATCGTGTACCAACGAATTTTATTAGCATTGGAAGAAAAGCTTCTTTTTAATTCTGTATTAGTGATCCGTTACCAGTTACCAATCCTACAACTTCGACGAAAATGTCTATTAAGTTCGACTTACTTTGTT
Organism: Tropilaelaps mercedesae; assembly: GCA_002081605.1. Lineage (NCBI taxonomy): Eukaryota > Metazoa > Arthropoda > Arachnida > Mesostigmata > Laelapidae > Tropilaelaps > Tropilaelaps mercedesae. The sequence continues at coordinate 42,452 of MNPL01008606.1, read as the reverse complement.
TGTCCCTCTGTTTACAAATAACCACATCAGCTGTGAGTTTGTGAAGTGAGCGGTGACCATCTGCAACGTCAGTCTCCCAGATTACGTCCTATGAACTCGTACGGCTTGGATTATTAACTGTTTCTATGGACAATATCGAAAGAAACACCTATTTAAATGAATTAAGTGTGTCTGCGAGGGTCTTTTAGCGAGGATCTTTAAGTCATATACACTGGTTAATATCGGAATATCTGAAAGTGTATTATAATCTATAGCATTGGCTTGTCACCATGTTACTCTATTTGCCTCACCGATATGTCCAATAACCTTGAAGAATTACCCAGCAGAAAATTCGTTTTAGAGCAGGTCAAAATTAGTCGAGGACCTACTCCAGGTAACTTTCTCTTTGTGGGTTAGTACAAAATCGTTAGATGAAAGGCAAGTCAACTAGCTACTTCAAAATGCATGAGATTCTGCTGACGGGACGAAGTACATTATGCTGTTAAGGCTTAACTGGCAGACACCTGCTGCGGATTGATGGCTGACGCGTTTGTCTATACCCTGGTAGCCGCTTGTACACAGACACACGGAGACATGCTCCAGGAGCTTTGTAGTTTGGCATTCGAGCGTCGCTTCGGCGGCGGCAGGCTTTCGTAAGTTGAGTGCCTCTGGAAAGAATCCTCGTGTGCCCCGCCGGGCGTGGCCTTTTTATATAATGTTTGAGTTGATGATATAAGCTTTATATCAGTGTACTTCCAAAAGTTTTAGTGGCATGACTACAGTATAGCGCTGATTCGGTCTTCGAAAAAGAAAAAACACGCTACCTACTGTACCTCCTAGTAAAAGATTATAAAGTAAGACTATGTAATTACTTCGTGTTGTTCTTCTTTCTTGCAAAAATAGATATTTTTTCCAAATAGAATTATCTTAAAGGATTATGTTTTCCCATTGATGGAACGTACAAGAGGCCACTTGAGTTTGTGAAACATTTCCACGTTGGAAAAACGTACTCGGCGCCTTCCCATGTATCGCTTACCGGCTGTCTGTTCGCGGAATTCGTTTATTCTCTTTAGTCATAATGCAGGTAAGCGTATATTTGTTGTATATAGTTTTAGCTAAAAATAATTTCTAAATTTTATTATTGTCGTTTTTTTGTGTTACCTCCATTTGATGTTTTCTATACCGATGAGGTTTAGAATTGTGCAACTGTGTCAAAAAATGAATAAGCCGTTGGTAGAATGTTCTCCTTTATAGAGGATTTAAAATCACCGCAAATCAGTTGGCATCGTTCGTTATGTATTTGTGAACGTCGTGAAATTACGCCCGACGATTAGAAATATTGAATATCTATTATCGTACCGCCAAAGAATTCTTAAGTCGACATTGAACATATTTAATCCGTTATAGTCCGACTCGGAAGCAAAGAGCAAATGCGAAGGTAAAGCATTTTTTGTTGTCTTTCGAACCGATTGCTTTCACCCTTTTGAACAAATGGGCATCATTGCTATTCTGGCTGGCTGAGGGCGGATGTTTTGGCTAAGGTCGAAGTGAAACCTCGTAACATGACCGCGCATCATATACATTACTACTTCTACGCTCCTGTCCCAGGCCATTCTCTTAGCGAGTGCCACACCTTAATGAGCTATCTATACGATTAGTGCAGCACAGGCTAACTCGAGACGGAGACAATCATTTTTCAACACCAATCGATATCAACTGGTGTCACAGGATGCATGCAGTACAGCGACTAAAAACCTCTTGAGTAGTAACTTTATCTCAAGCTAAAAGGAAACTGTTTTTACTAGACAATATATGCGCACTGAGTACGAGGTATTTTCAACTGTTCTGATTATTTTGGCTTCCAGGATAAAAGCAATCCACAACGCCATAATTATTGAGAAAACTTCTTTATAACGTATTCAGCGCCTGAATACTATACACGAGCGCCATGAGATTTTTCAGCCTATAATTGCAATTCGAAGCTGGTCTTTGAGATTTCACGCTGTCCGTCCTACTGCAGCAAGACTTGGAAGAGCTATTCAAGCTGTCTTTCTTATTTTAAACGCTTGGCGCTGGTTAAATTTTAAAAATAGGAGTAATAGCAAATTCCTACTGTCATCTTGACAATAGCTTTATCAGTCAAGAACGCTTTCTATTGTTAGATGTGTTCCAACACCCTGAAGTTAAACCTGTTCAAGCAGTTGAGAACACTAAGTGGGCGTTCGTGTGTGTGCGCCGCACAGTGAATCATGAGAGAACGAACAAAGCCAATAAGACGGGTTTGGATTTAGCCAAAAATAGTGTGTTCACTGCTTCATAATAATTTATGTACAATCGTATAAGCCGGTAAGCAGTAATTCTTGTAATAAACTTACGTCTATCCCCTGGTGCCAATAGGTGTCAGTGGTCCCTGCATGTTCTCCCGATCAAATCTAAATGCAGGCCGGATGATAGACGACGCACCGGAATGAGGTGCGCTATAATGCTAATATAAGTATGGCAAGGATTAGTTACTGACGCACTAGACTGCCGACAGAATCAATCAGAGTGTCTCATCGGTCACAGGGCTTGCCAATTTCAGCTTGGAATCGTTTTAATATATTGCCATATACAGACGGTAGGTGTGTATATTGCGGCGAATCTATGCGCACGCAGGATCGAAGGCTGTAGGGAAACAAGACAGGGTCACTGGGTATTTGCGTTGCAAAGATTGGATACCAACGTCCAGGGCTGTTCCTGGCGTATAATTGCTTTTGGCTATATAGTGTCATTGTAAAGTAAATATCATTGCTCCAACGAGACTGTGACACTGGTAGTATTCATGCTCGACACTGTAATTGTCTGTTGATACAGAAAGCCGTTACATTAATAAGCCATGCAGTTGCAATTCAGAACGGGCCAAAGATTTGCTTCAACTGTTGAACACAGGTCCGCAGTGTCTCATGATACTGTGCACAAATGGGCGAAGTAACTAGCTAATGGTATTAAGGCTCGACTGTCAGCCCTCATGCAGAGGTTTCCTAAAATCCTAATCTGACTGACGATCAAGCCTGCTTGCATAGCTCAAGAATGCTAATTCAAATTAATGTTAAGACAAAACCAGGAATTTTAATAGCCTACAGGATGAAAGACAAACGTGACGTTAATGCAGAGCAACTAGAAGAATTTCTACTTTTTGAAATTACAGCCGCCTTTAGCTAAATTACGGTCATCCAAAAACGGAATTTCGATTTCAAAAATATACTCCGTTTGAATTTACTCGTTTGGTATCACGCAAGCCTTCTTAGCTCTAAAAAGAATAATATTTTTGAAAATTGTTACGTAAAGATACAATGTCCATAACGGTCCAACCGATGTTCTTCTTCGTAGATGCCCGACTTATTGACACACCCGCCTGTCATCTTGCGATACTAAGGGAAGATTATTCTAGTGTGTCGGGCTGGTTCTTTAGGCATCAACAACAGGAATATATCGCAAAACAGTGAGTATATGGTCCGTAATCATTTTACTAGGTTTACGATGAAGGATTTTGTTGATAGTCTTCAACCAAATTATTGGCTAATAAACTGGTGAAAAGATTAGTAACTGTTATCTCGACACGAAAAGCATTTTTCACACAAGGCAAAAACAAGTGAACTCATCATACAGTAAAATAAAACAGCAGCTCTATCTAAGTAATACTCTTTATTCATCCAAATATTTTACATTTTGTTCCGCCATTATGCTACGGGATAACACAATAGTATTGTCACCATTATTTGTATATTTACAGTAACGCAAAAAATTACTCGATATATTGCTAGTCCACACACTGTTGCCAATGTTGCATTTCCCAATTTTCGCCAAGCTGTTCATTTAACCGTGAACGGATAATCCTCTTGAAGGTACACATGTCCCTCAAATGTTTTTCGAATAAATGAGGCTCTTTCTTAAAGAGAAAAAAGCTTTAAAGTTTCGAGGATAAACTCTTCATTTAATCGTATGTACGCTCTACTCTATGTGATTATCAATCAACCGAAAAAATTAACCTGGACGTCGCATGCTCAAACTTGAAAGCTGTTTATGTTTGGCACTGTTCAAAAACAATCTCAGAAAATGTCTGCTGAAATAGGCTGACTTGCTGTACACACTATTAAATGAAATGACACGGGCTCAATGTAATAACACCATGTAAAAAAGAACAAAGAGCAACCTTAGCATACACATGCATCCTTGCAGATTGGCTAGCCAGTTTGGACTCATTGTATATATATATATATATATAGCTTCGTTTGCTATAAATAGAATCGTCATTAAAAAGCGATTCAAAATCGACTTAGTCTGGACAACCACGTGCCCATATGCAATAGACATCTTTTATTTTTCTCAATAGGTTTTCCTATCTATTGTGTTTTCGTGCTTTTTCTATACGAGCGTTGCTGTGTATTACTAAATACATCGACTTGTATTTACGAGAAACTTTACACTATGTTTACACAATGGACGAAACGCCCAGCTGCTTCTCTACATCCAAACGAGATGGAGGGTTCAAAACAGGAAGCAAATGGAGGATTCCACTCGTTAATGTCCGTTTTATATATAACGTGTACTATCGCAACTACTCAATTTCGTATGTGCTTTCGCGAGCTAGTTTGAAGATGGGCGCCAGTTTTGGTCACCTGTTAAAGCATACAAGATAGTAAAAGACGTAATGGTAATTGTTGATTGCGAGCTGTGTCGTGTTTGCTCGTGAGTTTCGACTCGATATGTTACCATTTTTTCGTTAACATTAAAAGGGGCCTTTTTTAGCAGTACAATTGTCCCAGCCAAATCTCCGTGTAAGCTAATCGTAAGCATTGAGCGAGACGTGCGCAGACAACGTTGTACCTATACATTCATCTTCTTTGCTGCGCGAGATGGAATCAGTAACGTAGTATTATAACGTCACCTACTTTCAACAATGTTTTTACCTTTGTTACGCTAAAGTAGAGGATCGGGTTTTTGGGTTATGTTTTAATTGCCTGCCGAGAAATGCAATTGAACTCGACTCGTTTTCCTATGTTCTTAGTTACGAAGACTTACTAGAATGGTTACAAGACCAATGTGTGTATGTGGTTGGAAATATATGCCTTTATATTACGATACGTTTATTTACATTATATTTATAGAGAGAGTATGTTCTCGAGGATCGAGGTAAATCGTGACCATCTCCGCATGGGTTTTTTGCAAACTCTGAGATTTTGGGTAGTTCATCCTGTGAAGGCGTATTCAATATTGATCCTTTCGTGGAGGGCGATGCAAATTTGTCTGCTGATGGACGGTCATAACTGTCGAGAATCCCCGTGGCTCGAGGCGCGCACCTCCGCGTCCATGTCCTGCAAAAACAAAACAACCGTGTCGCCAACATAAATAGCACCTTTAGAACACGTTGCGCATTTCCTTATTTCCCAGTCACCACTGACCTTTAACGGTCGCAAATGCAGTTTACGTATTAGTTAGCCTAAACAGTCGCAATCACTTCACCTGTATGGATTTTGATCCAGTTCAGGCTATTCTCTTAACACAAAAGTAAGTGCTTGTTTAACTATAAGTAGATTTAACAAACATATATACATAAATTTAAGCCACCATGATTTCCACTCACGATAAGGATCAGCTTAAGGAAACATGCTCAGTTGGGTCGCAGTGTACAAAGAAATACATTGTTTTAGGGGGGCGTGGCAGTTGCCAGGATTCCTTGCAAGGACAGGGTGTACGCTAGGTTTTGGCGGGGAAGGGGTGTAACTAAACGGATAAGGGCAACAAACATTGAGAACGGCTCTCACAACGATAAAACACGATACCGAAGAAATCGGGACAAATAAAAAAAAGCGCGAATTGGGTCAAGTTGTGAAAAGCCCGAAAGTTCAGACCGGCTTACACATGCAACGAGAAACCTGTTAGAGAATTAATTCTAAAAGCACTCGACTCTCGCTAGCGTCCTAGAAACGCAACTTCAAAAGTGCAGGAAAGCTTTAGAAGAATGAGACGGCTCAGGGCGAAAACGGGATCAGAAAGTGACCGGGTCAATGGCGATTCCTCAGGTTCGTATGAGTGATGAACCGAGTGGCAGCTGACGCGAAATGACTTTTTTTCAGATGGGGCTGCATTGTAAGAAGAGCACAAGGAAGCGCCCATGCATTGTTTCGAGTGCGGGGGAAATGAAGCGCTGAAACGAAGCTGCTGGCGGAAAACCACTAAGGTGACGGCGCGTCATTTTAAATGGTAAGGCAAGTAGGTGGATTTGTCTGTGTGTTGACTGCGCGTGTAGCTTCTGCCGGCGATGACTGAGGTTCATGTTACAGTATAGCCATTATTACTAAGCGATCCGGGTGCATGCAAAACGCATACGAAACAGTGATCTTACGCAGAAAACGTACAGAAGGAGCACTATGAAGATGTCACTGTTTATACAAATAGATGCATGCTAAATAAGAAAATTACACAGATGGCCAAATACGACGGACTAAGTTCGTCCAAGATATCGTAGAATACTACATTTATGCCTAATGGTTTCCTATACGTTTCCTGCATACAAGCAATAGCGATTAACATTGCTTAAAAAATAGGAACAGGTCGAATTGGATCGGAACTATATCGATTTTGGGAGACACACCTATACGCCTGCTAAACACATAAATAAAGTGAGCAGTTTACCTTAGCGAATCTTCTCGTGTAGGTGATAAAATTATCCAGAACACCTACTTGAGATTAACCACGGTGGCTTGTCGGTTAAAGATCACCATGTCGTTTGTTTAAGGTCGAGAGTTTCGATTTGATTATTACAAAAAACAATCCACAAACCAGTTTGGCTATTTGCAGTCATTTATGAACACACTTGGTATTGAAGCTTTCCGATTATTTTTTATCATTGAGCTGACGTCGCCCCATTGGCCTAAGGCGTGACTGGCCTTCATTATCATTCGTGGGAATATGTACACTGCCTAATAAATTCTCAAAAACTTTATCGCGAAGTGAAGTGCTGGTCGACATTTTGCCACAACATTTTAACACGGTGCCACATGCGACTTAGCAGTATGAGATAATGGCGCTAATATAGAAACAATATTTTTACGCATAATACTGCCTATTGAAGAATATAGCCACTATATTTAATAGGTGGTACCTTTTACGAATAAGTCATACATTATTTTATTTAATAATACCGTAAGTACACGATATTCGGAGTGCGGTTAGGAACGGCATGATAGCCTTCATTCGTAGAATAATGTATCGTAATGTGCTCGAAAAAATGATGAAAAGTACAACCTAATGTCTTTGAAAATAGTTTAATGAACACCAGTTATACTTCAAAGAAGTTTGATTTGCTCAGCTTTATAAAAATAGTACAAAAGAGGAATTCCTCAATCACAAGTATTGTTATGAAAAGTTGAAAAGTGACTAACTGGCATAAATTGGCTTTTACGTTCGGTAATTCAATTAAAGTGGCGCTATTGAGCAGTAAAAATAAATCCATGGAAAAATTCATACAAACGATAAATACCATATCAGTTTGGTTTAAGTCAATGTGCTCTTCTCTCGTATTGAGTAAAATATGTAAACAGAAAAAAGCACGTCTAAAAATAGTAGTGCTCATGGTTTAATAGCCAGTGTCATATGCTTCCGTCGGTCAGCTGACTATCATCACTAAAAGGTGCAGTCATAAGTGGTGATTATGTGGGTGGGTTTGCGGTGCTATATAATATTTTTAGCCTAATCGACAGTGATATTCAACACTGATGAGTTACAGTTTTGGCGCTCACACGTTAGGTCATTCAGCCATTCGGCTATTACACGGTGTACTTCGTTAGGTGGTTCGACTTTGGACGGTATTTTTTGCTAAACAATTATATACGATTAGTGAGACGCGAAGCTTTGACTTCGATTGCCAGTGGGAGACAGACACGCAGTTAATCGTTAAGTATCGATGGTGCAATTTAATCCTGATGTGAGCAGGGTGCAGCAGCCAGCTCGGCATCGAGGTGACGGCGCTCGGGAAAGGGCCTATGGTTGACGTTGGTAAGGCCACTGATGGTTTCTCTAAGCATTTTTTTACCTGTCCGCAGGCTCTGTGGAGGCTTTCGGCAGCAAGTGGTTTCGGCAGCGACGCGTTCTCGAAAGAAGAGATGATTCATTCCTTCCCGGGTCGACTAGATCTTGAGACCAAACGAGACCTTCTCTTGAAATAAGCTGCCTGCGGCCCTCGGCAGCTTCCCGGTAGGGTATCCCAACACAAACCTCACACCACACGCAAGGTCAAATAGGCACACAGATCTTGAAAGAGTGATGTTACTACTCGTGGGTTTTTTTTTATCATTATGACTTCGCCCGAGATTTGTTTAAATGCTGCATACCACGCTTAACACCCGTTTAAATTTACACATTTTTGTTTACAAATAGCATGTACAACGCAATAGGCGATATTGCCGCATCAATTAATCGAGGTTTTTGCGGTACTTTTGGCGTTATCATGTCACCTACGCCGCCTGCATAATGTCACTAATAGGAGCTGGGCGTCGTCCACTATGGACTTTTTACAAACCAAAGGTGTGCTTGCCCCTACTGGCAGACTGGGTGAAACAGGAAATACCTAAATGTGATCGCGTGCGTGTGTAGCCCTAGAAACGTCTAGACAGTGAATGGTTGCTTTCCATTGGTGGTCTGCGGTAAAAGTAATGTTGAGCACTAATCATTATGATAACACAACGTGAAGAAGATTAAATGAAGAAACTCGTTTGTAATCGGTCTATCAAACTAATCTCTCTGTTATGTGGCCGGGGCTCAATAATAATAATATAATAATAATAATTGATGATACAAGTACACAAGAAGAAGTCCTTTCAACAGTAACCTCTGGCAATGCGCAAAACTGCGCCCGCTCCAAGTGAGCTGATTGGCGAAATAGAGCGATTCATTAAATTATCGCAATAGAATCCGCAAATTCGTGAGATAATAGTCCACTCCATGAACTGATAGTCCTTATCATCAGTTAATCCTATCGACAGTCATATTTTTCCCGTCATCCCCTGGCCACTATGCTGATGGCAGTTCGTATTTGCAGTCAAATGCCGATAAGAAAAGACAATGCTTTGGCACCGGAAGAAACACGTAGGTATACGGGTTCATATATTTACCGTTTTACAATGACATGATATCCATTCTATGAAACGATGGAAAATCGCACATGAACGTCGCACATTGATTGATAGTATGTTCAGAATACCTTTCAGTTAGAATGTTAGCTACCATTGTCAACAGACAAAGTGCGGCTCTGGAGGGTAGGACCGTCCATAAACAATCGCTGCCGTTGGCGAAACCGGTTGCCTTGGCTTTGTTGTGAGATAGGTCCATCCAAACTTTGGCGCAATCTGGTTAAGAGTAGGCAGCAATATTTAAAAACGCAGTACACTTCTCCATACGCACATAGCACTCACAATATATGAGAGCAAGGATCAACGAATAATTGGCAGATGGTTATGACCACTCCCGTATACAATTTCATTCATAAGGTTGTATAATCTCAAACTGACACATCAACGTCACCAAGAAGTGTCTCAGACGATCAGCCTGCATCTAGAAAAATATTTTAGTCGTCTTTACATGTGCGTATCCCATTTCTCTTCTAGAGCCCGTTCTCCCATGAACGCAGAAACAATTCAACATCAACATTTTTCTCATCAGCCGCTCGTGAGATATTTCGATAGCCTCTAGACGAATTCCTTGCCTGCTATTCGCATGTGCATCGTCATCTGCTGTCGCATCCGTAACATCCAGAGATGTTACGTTAGCACAACAGCTGCCGACTATACGAGCAGTCGTATGCCACCCCTGTGTATCCGATCCGAGTCAAACGGATGAGGGAAAATGACATTGGTCTTTGCCGATTCAGAGCATCTGCTTAATAAGGCCAGACCCGCTGTTCGTCGTGCGGCAAATTGATGTTCTTGACGACGACATCGAATTCGACGGTGGTGCGAGAACGGTGTTGGTCGTATCGAGAGGAACAGTGACCTCACTCGTCAGCGTGTTTTTGGCGGCTGAATCGCACGAAACCACTGAGCGGTTTCCGAGTGATCGTCCATTAGTGCTAAGTCCCGGCAAGCGGCCGCCGACCCATGCCTTTTCCCCGGTCTTATTTCCTAAGCCTGGATTGTTATCGCTGGCTGACTCTACTGTGCTTGGGAGGCCGTGGGAGACTTTTGACATTGCACTGAAACTTGTATGGCGGCTGCTGTTGAGCGATGCTTACCGCAGGATAGCGTGCGACGAAACGCGTGCCGGAACTTGACCGACATGGCGTTGTAGAGAACGGGGTTAATAGCCGAATTAACGAAGATGAGCGTCTTGCACAGCATCAGGTACCACAGCTCGAGGTAGGGCTTGCTGGCGAACGAGTTGTAGACCAGCAGCACGCGATAGGGCAGCCACAGTGTGGCGAACAGCACCACGACGACGATCAGCATCTTCACCACCTGCGGAAAGTAACAAAGCAACGGGAAAGACAATCTTGAGTGTTGAGATTCGACAAACGTGTATTAGATTATCGGAACTACTATTGGAAAGATATTTCTGTGCTTTATATACATATATATAAAGCGCAGAGATATTCACGCTTACAAGCCCGGAAATAAAATCATAAAGAAAAGCACATCCATTGAATGAGTGAAAGTGTTGAAGCACACAGAAAATCGTCGCAAGAAAAACGCCGTAGACAGTGTTGCTAAATCGTCGCAGCATGACGAGATAGTGGTGTCGTTGGTATTTGAGACCAGTGTGATCAATGATTTCATCCATTGTCAGTTGAACCTCAGCGGCTCTTTGCATGTAAAAAATATTTGTAGGATTGTAGCGTTGTTATTGATAAGTAACTCAAAAGTTATGACCGTTCAAAGATCGCCCATTTTTGTCTCATCATTTAAATAATAGTCTCATCTCGATTGTTGACAACGCTATAAAATTTCAAAAGGTCATATAAGCGTTATGAAGAGTATGCACAAACCCCCGCTAACCTTACTATATGGAGTTTATTCAAAAAAGATTATTTATGGTCAAGTTGTTATGCTAGCCCTAAAAATAAATTACACACCAAATGAGAGTGGAAAACGTTTTATCTTTCTCTAATGTTAGTTCCGCCCTTTTACCGCTAAAGGCAACTTGGAAACATCAAATGACAGGGCTATCTACACTTGCCAGCTAGTTGCAGGTCGTGTGCCCATGTCCACAATTGCTTCTGACTCCAAGGAGCTAGCGATGGATTTTTGTTTGCATTTAGTAATAAGTCAAGATTTGAATTTTTCCCTGAAGCACCGTTGAACTGGGAATTCCATTTCATCAACTGTGTTTTGCGACCATGAAAGCCACAGCAAAGCTTGCAATCACAGGACGTCATTTTCTTATTTCGACTTCTGTAAAGCCTAGAAATTTCTCGAAGCTCATTTATCTAAATACACTGTTTTAGTTCAGTCACAAAAAAGTAATTTTTAGACAAATTAATCGTTTCGTGCGCTGCAAAACGATGAACTACTATGTAATACATGCACTCTACCAGTATAGTTAAAATTCGCAGTTTGGCTTCTTTGGCAATTTGAGCCTCTTAAAAGCAATCCTGGTAGATTCAGACATTTTTCATATTTCACAAAACTGTTTTTATTTCAGAGTCTTTTGTTAGGATTTATGAGCTGACTTCGCCAGCCCATTGTCATCTTGGCTTTCGAATGTTCGTCTATTTAATTCTCCAAGGTAAGCTTTGGCGATTCACATAAGGTTTTTCATGTTGATGCCGAGAGAACGAGTACGCCAGCACTTCCGCTCATATACCTGTCTTCACAATTAAAGGATAATACCTGTAAAAAAGTGCATACAGAACTGAACGTGGATATTAGAAGATTAGTCCTGCCCTTTGCTTTACAGCACTTAACAGTAGGCTTTCTTTATCAGCCAACGCGCTGTTATAGTGACAACTAGCATGTTATAACGTATCTTATCGCATTGAATGAAGGAGGATGTAGATGTGAAATATTGTTAATCAAACGGTACTTCTTTACGACGAATGGAATTTAAGTTAAATTGGTCTCGCTCTACTCTGATCTGCATTTGATGATTAAATTGTTCATTCTGCTGTTTCTAAACGCTTCTTCGTAACGCCGACATCGAATAATTTTTGGCAAATAAAGGACGGCAAGACTAGTTTGCTGAATGCTCATCAGCATGAGTATGCACATGAGCTTTATCGATGTTTCATCATTGAATCACTCAGTGCGCCGCGACTTACACGCACAATTGTTTTTTTTAACAATAAAGCTAGACGAAGGGAAGTTATGCATTAAAAGTAGTAGCATTCTAACACATGGAAAAATGGACTTTTCGCATTTTCTGTTACGTGTAGAATTATTGGATATGATTCATGTTTAAAGATACATAGGACAAGGCCTTGCAGTATATATATATATATATATATATATATATATATATATACACGAAAGAGAATTTTAAATACATTTAAAATCGCGTATGAAGAATGTTTAAATATAGATAGAAGAAGGTCCTCACCTATTTTCAGACATTCATAAAATCATCTGTTGTTGAAATTATCAGAATTTTGCTGGAAGAATGACATAATCGAGTTGTTTGGGGTATGTGTGAAGTGTCATCATAGTTATCCATCAGTTATTATCATCATAGTTATTTTTAACACTTCTATTTTTTCTATTTTTTAATAAATTATTAAACACTCGTACAAGTGCCTGTATGGAATATGTATGAAAGGTTTCATCAAAAATTTGTACTTGTTTGATTTTTATAAAAACTATGAAAACGCTTTGATCGTTATTTAAATTTTACTAATCTCGGCATGTACAGCAACTTGTTTGATTTTTTCTATCTTAAGGTTCATTGCGATTACAATAAAAATATGAACAGGGGACATTGTCGCTAACGAAAAGTCTCACGTGCTCAAGAAACAATCGACATTTAACCACTCGAACAATCTGCTTAATCACGTAAGAATTCATCTAAAAATAAGACGCTGCCACTTTGTTCATTATGTCTCTATTGTGAATGGTATGAGTCCCTGAACTCTATACACATACATATACATATACATAAACATATACTGTCTCGGGATCTAGCATGATACGGATTATTACAACAACGAACAATTCACCGAAGTAGTAAATATCAAGTTAATAACAGGATAATACCTTTGTTTTGAGAATTATCCATATACATTTGTTAGTTCTGGTAAAAGTGCTCGGGAGTGCACTCGTCAACGATTTGTAAGTGTCAGGCAGAAAATTGCCACGTGTTCGTCTTCCACTGATAAAATATACTATCCTTTCTTATTTTCGTTTTCCAAATCCCGACTACCATATTTACTTGAATGACTGCCTACTTGCTCAACACATGCCGAGTACCCAAGGTCAACTGGAGCTGGTCAGTCACCTCGCAAGTCGCCTTAGCTCAAACCATTGCCCCCTCTAAATACAACACTTCGAGAAATTCACAGATGGGTCGCTAACGATAGACTTCTGTTTTTTAATCAGCTGCTTATCATCTTTTGTATTCACTTCCTGGTTACGCACACATTTAGATGACCGAGCATGAACGAGGTCATATCTGTTCCTTCAATATACCCGAGCACCATTCTAAACTGTCGTCATCCACCTACCTCGCGGACAGCGAATACTAGGCGCATTTTCTCCGTATCACTACATCTCCCTTGAATGTTTTTCTTATTCCCTACTACATATTGCACATTCCTGTATATGCTGCAGATGAATAAGCTATACTTGTGCTGTTTTCGTCTGATAAAAGTGGCTCTTTGATATTTGTCCATGTTTTGGGGCATCAATACAAAGCGCTTATTGCATAGGCGTGTGGACGATTCCTTATAGATTGTAAGGCACAACAATTCCAAATTAAAAACCGGACAGGATCCTCGAATATTTTATATAGTTTATAAGGCACACACAACCGCTCGCTGAGCCTTCGGGCGGCGCACATGCCTTACCATCAATTTCTAACTGAGGCTACAAGCAAATAATGTTCGCCTTAGTGCTCGACTTAAGATCGATTTAGTGATTATCGCGCATAATTCGTTCCGTATACTAGCGCCACGGCACAACGCTATAAATTAGAGAATCTGCTCGTTTCACTGTTTGTGTTATGTTTTTTAATTAATTACTATCACCTAGTCAACAAAGCCAATTGGCCCACACTTTAGAGGATCGTCAAGTTGTTGAACCTTTACTCTGGCCGCCGTCAAGAGGCCTGCAGAAATGACTCTAATACCCTATACGATGGCCAAGTGGCTATTGTGCAGCCCAAGCATATGAATAACAACCTGAGGTGGCGAAATCTCTTCGAAATTGCGCTGCAGTCGCGGAAAAGGCCTAGATTAAAAATGGCGAGGGCATGTCCAGTTCAAGCGTAGTTACATGATAACGATTTCTAGGCAACTTGACAAAGTAGATCCGAGTTCAACAGAAGTGACACAAAACCGGCACTTCTGTTTCTGCAGTCTGTCGTCAAGTATCTAGTGGACCAACGCAATAATCCTGCTGTATGGCCCTAAGGTTGAACTGAACTTCGGACAGCACACACACTCTCTATTTCCCTTACAAGCACTCGCCTAGCTAATAAGATATTTCTCTGTCGCTGCCACGGTGTCAAAGTGAAAGCGCGTGCCGCATGGAAGCTTTTGAACTTCATGCAGACACTGTGGAATTACATGTCAGGTTCCCGAGTAAGATATACTCAATTATATTCTATAAGTCATGTCGTATTTATGGGACTGCATTAACCAGTTCCGCGTTTGTTTGACTTATTTCCTTCAATTATCAAACAAACAAACATTACATAATTATTTAGGGCTATGGGGATGAAAGCTGATCGAACAATTCTTGCAGAACAATTCTTTCGAAGCATGGAGCTTACACCAAGCAAAGAGCACGCTCAGTTAGTATGATCGTCTTCTAGTATGTCATGTCTTAAATGCGCGTAGCAGAGTCACGTGTGTCCACCCGTGGGTTAGTCATATAATCCCAGAGCTAATAACGCGTAGATTCTTCCGAAATATATATATATATATATATATATATACATATATCTGCATCGGTGCCTAAGGCTGAATTTTTCGAAAGACGCTTGCCACAATCGGGGAGCTCCTTGGATGAAAAGCCAATCAATGTCGTTCACGGTTTGCTATACAGAAAAGAGAACAAGATTTGCACTACCTATTCGCAATGGCAATTCAACCTGTTTTAAGCTTTTTCTACTGAATAAAGTCCTCTTTGCCGATCAGTCCTACCCTTTGTCGCTACGTTTGGCTGAGGTATCACGTAAGAACTACTTCTTCACCATTCCTCAACGTAAGTGCGTCGTTGCATTGTCTCTTCGCCGTACTGATCTTTGTTCTTTTTATCCTGTTCTATGCCACTTGATATGCCGCGAGATTCCCAGACTTTAGGCCGAAGGCGCAGCGAACGGCGAACGAAGTCGAAGTCTGGCGAGAAAGTATATCCTAGTGATTCAAGCGCTAGCTGTCAAAACGAATGACCGCCTTCGATCTTGACTCCGCCAAACTTCCCACGACAGAGGCGGCAATCCTCGATATTTGAGCTGAATGAATATTGCTAGAGGAGGACACAGGAACATGGAAAGCGACATGGATCGAGGGAAGAGAGAACTCGCAATTTCGTCGCTGACGAATGTGAGCGAATGAAAGTGAAGCGATCGAACGGCCCTAAGTTGGCATTGGCATCGTTTGCGGCGTCAGTGGAAGATTCTGCGGGTCGCCATTGGTGAATTCAGACGGGAATTTGTGCCCGGACATTCAGAGATACTCGGGTTTACGTCGAAGCGATGATGGACAACTCGTATGTGACACAGAAAAACTTTTCGAAACAGCCCAAGCCATTGTTTTGAGAGTGGGTCTTCATGACCCTAACACTGACGGCAATATCTGCTTAGATGAAGGTTGATTTAGAACATTTTATTTTAGTACATATTCGTCCAATCCGTGCGTTATGCTGTGTATACATACAGCCGTAGAGGGATAGACGTTTTTTCGTTTTATACATGCGCCAAATGCAAATGAAATCATGGGTAAAATAACGTCAGCTTAAAATCTACGCGACACCAACGGTACGACCTCACCAACTACCACACGCAATGGTCAAATGCGTATATACATGCACATGTTGAATATGAGTTGGTTTATATCATGGGAAGATACGGCATGTACTTAGCACGATGTAGTTTCCCATCGTGATCTCTCTCTCTGTCGTTCTTCGTATACCATACATGATAACTGGCCTTGGCAATTTGACCAGTGAGCGTAAAACATTAACTGTTACTACCTGCATTGGAGTTCCGTTTTCCTAACCTATGACTCTGAGCTAAAGCCACTTCGAAGTGGAATTTTATTGCATGGAACACATAGAGATGGTTAAACAATGCTAGCATACCATTTGACAATATGAACTGGCGTAGTGTTACCTTGATCGAGCTAGGTTTATCGCTTGCTTTCGAGAACTGAAGAAACTTAGTGTTTATTCTTACCGTAAAAGCACTTAATAACTTTGCATGGGTATCGCTGAGTAGTTGCGACCCTTTCTCACCCGTAGAAACTTACTATCCCTCTCGTCGTATCGGCTAAGATTGGCTTTCCACTGACCAATCGACCTTTAAACATCGTACAAGTTTGCACCCTCCAACCTAGGTGAATAATGCCGCTGGTTTTTCGTAATGAGTGCTTGTTTTTACAGGCTTTTGGTACAAATGCGTTCTCAACCTTTACCAGTTCATAAAGTTTATTATGTGTACATCTCGATCAGGCCGGATCCTTTCCGCTATTAAGCCAACAACATATTTGTTCTAAAAAAATGTTAAATGGACGACACTGTGTCGTAACAATGTTGAGTTTGGTCTACCGTTTACGCAACATGGCGACGTATGGACGTCGAAGTCGTGATTGTTGTCATTTCGCTCTCGAATCACGCGTTTGAAAAATGTATGCTCCAAGTAGGTGGACCAGTTCTACGTAAACAACACGACCCAGTAACTAACGAATACGTGCGTGTTAGGGGCCGTTGTACGGCTCACCATCCTCTTATCTCGATTCGCAGGGTCGCTTAATAGTTGAAAGGGATAGCTACAAGTCTCGCCATTTTAAAAACATTTTATAACCCTGTCAGAATAGTGTCAAGCAATATGCTTTTTCCAGCAAGGTATATATACAGAATCGCGCAACTGTTTTTAAATGAATATGTTAAATTGTTTGGATGGTGTGCGCGAAAATGATTTCCATCGTGGGTTTGGTAAGCGCCATTATTTATCCGCATGATAACGTGTGTCATTTTTAATTTACTCACAATATAATCAGACGGAGGCACCGTATCCATGAGTTTGCGTTAGTTCACAAATACATTGTTTGTTTTTATTAATGCAGGACTCATCGAAATGTAAACCTAAAAGACTTCCATCAACACTTCCACATAACAACACAGCCAAGCTCTGCGCCAGGAATAGTAAAATGGACTGCTCTTAGGTAGCCATTCCGTGGTTGAAGACTCACTAACCAGTCCCTTGGCGGTCGTTGCATAACTCCTACCGTCCGTACTCTACTGTATGTGAGCATTTTACTTGACGTGAAGACCTCGTCCGTATTCACGGTGGTGTATAAAGAACGGAAAAGGGAAGCCAACGAGTCGGCAGCAGGTATGACGTCGAAATAGATAAAACCCTGTTCTCCTTCGTCCTTTGAATAAGCACCCTAAGTGGATGTGAATGGCGGTGTTGGCGCCGACCATGTTTTTGTTGTTGTTGCCCGTCCTGGTGCATAGTGTTGCTGCAACGAGCAGACTTCAACAACCACAGTACGCATGGCCACCCAAAGGTTATTGCCAAATCCCTGAGCGTTCGGCTGCAAATTGCTTTTGCATCGCAGCTAAACGAAGCCACGCGGAACTCACGAGCGGTACCAACTTGACAAGCTGCTCCCACACGCATTTGTACAGTGAGGTTAGGTTCAAATGTGTTGTACATGTTCTGCGCCAAACAAGCCATGCGTGGTAAGCATATGTCCTTTCCTTAGTGTTATGACCTTTTTTTACGGCCTGACTAAAAAAGGCACGTTTGGCAGGCTTCACGTCGTTTTAGTGGTGAGTAGACAATTTTTTGTCCCAAAGGTTACCTCCAAAGCTGGGAACTAGAGGAACCCCGAATGCGCACATCTTCTGTGTGCCGACGGAGCTTTGGACTCCGGTCAAGTAACCGTTTGTGAATCGTTTGGCAAGAATTGCTGCGTTAAGGAGCATCATGCAAACAGTAAAACATCTGATCAACTACGTAATTACGCAAAGGTGTACCGAAATATAACGCAATTCAAACAGCGCCGGTGCGTCCGATGATACAGAACATTAGAGTAGATTTAGTAGAAAAGTAGAATTAGAATAAAATAGGCATAGCTAGGCACCGGCACCTGTCGATAGAGAAAGCAAGATGAAGTTTACCCAGAATATAGATGCAGTGGCTCAGAAATTTTTTACATTAGATTGAGTTCGTCCTGAGTATAAATTAATATGCGGAAATTAATGTTATTTGTGTTGAAGCAAGATCAAGGATACAAGCTTCAAACACAAACGTGGTTTTTTATTTAAAAATACATGCTGATATGTATATCTATATATATATATATATACTGCTAAATTCGGATGTGCTTAAACCCTTGGACGCAGCATCATATCACACCGACCCGAACACGGCTGCGGGAAGAACAGGATATCTATGAGGAAAAATAGGGCACAGCTTTCAGAAATCCCAAGAGAATCAAGTTAATATATGGTAGCTAAATCTGTCTAGTCATGTGGCAGATAATCAAGGGTACAACTCGTACTCATCGAGGAGATGAGAGAGCTCCTTTTCGTTACGATGAATGGTTCCGCTGTCACAAAATGGAAAAGTGAGGACTGACTGTGTTGATGCAACTACATTAGACTATCATTATAGCAAAATTGTCTCAGATCAGTACCTAGCTAGGATAGTTTCATGATATAGAAACACACTATATGCTTAAAGCTGAGGTGGATAGGCCTATCTAAGGCCTGTTCAACTCCATTTGGCCAGACCCTTCCACCTCATTGCGGGAGAGCGCAGCGCACGGGGTGTTTCGGGGTGAAGATAAGTCCTCCGGTGCGTCCTTCTGGAGGACTTCAATCTTCTGCTTCCAGGGGGCATCGTCGCCGCCTTGCTGAAATTAACAACGGCGACCTTCAATATCCCATGATCCCCAGGTTTTGTGGCGAAATCCTCCCGCGCTCAAGAGTCCACCCTGAATTTTGGCCTTCATTTCCAGGAAGACCAAAAGGGTACAAAGCGAACAGACTGTGTAGGGGCGAGGCCAGTCACTATTGGCGGTCCACCAGCAGGACCGGTGGGTCGACGTTCGCGGTCAAGCAATAGCGTTCAGCGAAAAAAGGTCTAAGTCTATCTGAGCAAAGGCCATCCGTTCGCATGACAGCACCAGCAGGGAACGCAGCAACGAAGAGCTGCAGGCACTTGAACAGCAGGGCAGCGGTTTCAGCGGGAGCGAGAAACGCACACGGAGCCAGCCGACTGATATGCTAATGGTATGAGCTTTTCAGAAAGCTTTTCGCCACTTAACGGCAAGGAACGGTCAGAAAGGAACGTGTCAAAGGTCCCACTGCTTCATTGCATTGACCACTCGCTGACCGTCTGTCCATTGGGTAGAAAATGTAGCTAAATGTGCAATCTAGGGAGCAGTTACAGTACAGGCCCGGGCGGAAATAATAATGGTGTTGAGATTAAAACGGGTTCAACGGAACCAGGTAATTTTGTCCATAACACCTTGTTGTTAATGGGAACAGGAGTGGGGCAGTCCGTCCTTACGGAGTCCTGCGGGATGCAGCAGGAGGAACCGTATCGAACCGATGAACTAGACAGAGCTGCAGCCTTTACGTAAAGACACGTAGGGGGGCAAAGGATCAGGGAATCGTTATAAGAGCTATGGCGACTGCTGGAAAACGTGAGGGACAAGTCTTGAATGTGACCCTTCCACGCTCGTCTTAAAGCTTCAGTGCACGGAAAGTGAGATTTCCTATGTCCTGTTTTACTGGTTGCGTTTTTTCAGGTCATTTTTCGTTTTGTTGCCTTAATATTCTAATTGTCTGTGCATTTAGTAGGTTTACTTTAGTATCTGGGTGTAACAGAGTCGAGGACCGTAGGAATTAAAACACGCAAGATGCATTAGGTTTAAAATAACATTCTCTTTACGTGAGCTCAATCTCTGACTGTTTTTTGGTACTTTCTCCCGTTTTGCTCTCGCTGCGAACAGCATGCATGTGAATTGTGTCCTTGAGTGACAGGCCCTTACGAACCGCACCGGCTCTTCAGCAAATCTCCCGACTTGAGTTGCCAACCATGCGTTTGCTCAGAAATGCTTTTCGTCCACAAGGCCAATTTCCCTAGAGTGTGTTCGGTTTCTTCGGAGAAGATTAACTCACACAGACGCTCCACACGGTCCATTGGTATGTCCTCAATAGAACAAGTCTAGCTAACCCCCTTTTTTCCAGCTGACCGTTAGTTTCTCCACATTACGAACAAGCCCTGTATCAATCTTTCATAATGCCTCTGGTCCCGTCGAATAGCGTCTTCGATACAGCACCTCTCGTCTTTTGAGAGGCCTCACCAAAATGTGCCCCGTCCAAAATCTGACCGGGCCCAGTACCACCGCTTTATCTCCGTACGCCAATACGATCAGCGATGGCCTATGTGAGAGTATGGCAATGCGAAACATCCGCTAATCTAACCCCGAGCCCGAGCTCGAACTGGCCCGGCCATATCAAGTAGACCCTCCGCTGTTCCCAGCTGCATAGCAACCCGCAAGCCGTCAAGCGCGTTCCAGCGCTCCACGTTACGCTGCCATAAGGCTAAACACTTGAAAGACATGAACGAGTTCAGTTTAGCCTTAATTGCTCGATACTTTTTCAATGCATTTTGCCGTTTCTGGCGTCATGGTAATTGATCCGGTATCAACGACGCTCTGTTCAGCATCCGGATAATCATGTAATTGGGTTAATGAGATAGGCACGTCGAACAAGGCCAGCCCGAGCAAGCGGCTAAATCTCTACACATTCAAACAATGAATTACATGGAGCATAGTCGCATGAATCTGTCTCCGGAGTGTGTCTGTGGCATATCCAGGCACTGACGGACGAATCCCCCGATTCCAGTCGCTTCGAAACGTAAATGAGCATCTAAGGGCGCCGTAATTGTTTAGGGTTTCTGTGCCAGATTTCTGATTTGCGCACACTGCTTCTATTTGGGCAGATAGGACACGCCCTCTTAAACAAACTGACGTTCCGGTTTGCGTGTACGTATAGTAGCGATGATTTCGTAACGAACATCTCGTCGAGGGACGGAAGGGAGGTGACGAACAGCGAAGACGCTCGAGTGAACACAATAAAGAATGCTGAATCGATGGGTCAAAAACAACGTTCGTCCGTCGAATGTTCTACAGGTACACCGCGTCAAACTGACAAATCACTCGAGTGCGTAGCAATTTTGGAGTACTTTTGTGATTTCGTCCGGACAAAAAGTCGAACGTCAGCGATTTTCGTTCGGCGAAAACTTTGTTTACCCGTCTCCGCCCGCCCTTCCCTACTTGCCTTCACAGTAAATTCTAGTTATTCTCTCGCATGTTTCAACACAGCATCCCAGCTAGGATTCACGCATTTCGTCCCAAACTCACCTGTATCCTCGATTGGTTATTGGCGTTAGCCTTCGCGTCCCCGTTGCTCTTGCAAGCCATCGCGCCGATGTCCGTATGGAAAAGCACCCGGGCCATCTGTCCGTAAAGCACGCAAGACAAAATCAGTGGAATAACGTAGAAAAGGATGATGTCGGCGAAGAAGAACCGCTTGTAGAACGATCGCTGCAGCGAGAATGCGCACGTCTCGATCCGGCGGTACTCATGGCCCCGGTAGAAGATGGGCCGCGTCGTCGTGAGGAAGAACAGCCACGGACAGCAGTAACACAGAGCGAACAACCACACAACGAGAATGATCTTCTTGGCGCGCTTCACCGTGCACATCGTCTGCGCCTTCATCGGCAGGCAGATGGCGATGTAGCGCTCGACGGTGAACGCCGTAATCGACAGCGACGAGGCGTTGATGCCCAGGTACTGGAAGAACACGAACATCGCACAGCCTACTCGTCCGTAGATCCACTCATCCTCGAGGATGTACTGGGCGAGAATCTCGTTCGGAACGGCCGACAGCAGCACCATCAGGTCGGCCACCGATAGCGAGACGAGGTAACAGTTCGTGGGCGTGCGCATCGAGCGCGTCTGGGCGACAACGGCGACGACCATGATGTTTCCGGCAACACCGATCAGGAGAATCGCTCCAAGCACCGTCGTCCCGACGACAGTGTCCACCACGGGCCGGTAGCGCGGCTCCCGGAGACGGATTTTCTGATCGCCGCCCCCGCTAGCAGTGACGTTCGTCGGAGAGCGGCTGGAGAAGGCGACGCTCGCGCCACTTCCGCTGCTCTGAGCATCGTTCTGATCATCGGACGCGACAACGGCCGGAAGCGGTACTCCAGCGTGGCTCGTATTGTCACGGCCGCTGAGTCGACTGCTGACACGGGCGCTGTTAGCGACGAGGGCGACGCCGCCAAGGCCGTGCTTGGCGGTGTTGTGGCTGTCAGATTTATTGCTATTCGTACTAATACTGCCTCTATCAATGTGGCCACCGCTCGTTATATTCACGCCGTTCATGCCGACGTTGAGCGGTCCCCCCTCCAGCACGGCCACCTCGACCAGGTCACTCACGCCGCAGGCGGTGATGTTGTCGTGAACGCACAATGGCGTCTCCGACCGTACGCTGAGCATCAACAGCGCGAGGAGCAGGGCCCGTCCGGGACGAGTCGTGCATGAGGTCGATCCGAAACACCACATTTTGCACAGAGATACGATAACAATCATGGAATCGTGCAAAACCATGCGACAGAAAGAGAGAAAAATACAACAAACTGCGGAAGAGAAGACAAAGCTGGAGTGATTGTGGTGGCCGCACAGAAGATGGTTCTAACGATAAACTGACGTAAGTGAAAACTGACTAAGACGAAGGAACACTCCTGTTCGTGTGCGGCCTGTCCGCTTTCTCGAGCAAAATTAGTTGCACTGAAGCTAACAAGCAAACGTTTTTACGGCTAGAAAATTCACCCGAACTCTTTCACGCCCGTGTGTACGCCCATCCACAGGGGAAAGGCTGGCAGTGTCGGATGGTGCAAGTGGGTACGGCGCACTGCTTGATCACTTCCCGAGTGTCTCTGTTCTGCGTTAGACTCGCAGAAGCCTGGTGCTAGGTTACGTCTAAATTCCCGAGCAGTAGACATCCAAATAGGTGACTAATGTGCGTGACAACCGCCATGTTTAGACGCGCACGTATATATTCGAGCGCACAGGAATACCGAATAAAAGAGAGTGAGAAAAGGTTGCACAACGTCCGGCGGGCCGAAGTGTCCGCTCTGCAGAAGGGCGGAAAAGAGGGCCGTTAGAACTTCATGCGCACAGAAATCGCTGCTCACGTTGTGACGACTGGCAGCGCGTTGATATATAAGACACGCAACTTTCTACTGGACGTGGGCATTCCCGAAGCCTTCCCTCAGTTCCACACTGGTCGGCTTCGTCACTCGCCCAATGGGCAAGGGCCGCCCCACGGGCGAGAGGTGTGCGGCATGCGATCGGCCGGGTTGGAGCACGTTTTTCCTCGGCGCACATGCGGTCGTTAGCACATGGCTTTGTTTCACGGCAACGAGTAGACTTTTCTGAAAACGTAATGACTCTACGAACAGAATTCGTTAACCCACTAATGGTGGCATAGCGCATTGCCGACGAATTTGCAAAATGTACAGTCTTAGAAACGAAGAACGGCCGCGAGGTTTAGCTTCCTGCGTGGCCGCGTTTCGTGCTGACTCTACCATTGGGACGAAAACTACTGACAAAAATCGCTGAGGAGCTTGCGTGGCATTCGACGACGCAAGCGCCTAGCCTTTATAGTATAGCTCAGTATTGTGTATTAGTACCATGCATGTTAGTTGCAGCGGTACTTTTTCTATGGGATCAATGCACTGTGACGAGCTGAGCTTAGAACAATCGGCTTTTCAACTTGGGCGATAACTGCGTTTTTTAGGTTGAACTTGACTATGGCAGAAATATCAGTCCTAGATAGTTTCAGTGAAACTTGGCCTTTTGATACGATTTTCAGTTAGTTGGTGTACGCTTTCCTATTTCTCGCACTAATCGCAGAGAATGCATAACACTGTCTTCATTTTTATGTTCTGCAAGCCGTGCTTAAAGTGTTTTCAGGAAAACGCTTTGTTCTTTCCTTCATGGTGATTTATTTGTCCCGGAATTCCCAAGGCTTGTCAGCGTCACTAAAATGTATATTTTAGTGACATGAAAAGGTAACAGTAGCTTGCTTCGGCTAGGCTGGAATTTAGCCTAATTCGAAAATTTAAAAAGCTTACTCGAAGGTTGAATTCGTCTCTTATACATGTCGATTGTGCCAATCAAAACGCTGATAGATTAATGGCATTGCAAGCAATGTATTTCCCTTTATTATCACTTCATTATTGGAGTACAAAAAAAACCATTGAAGGATACGGGGAGGAAAGAAAAAGAGCTGCAGGGTGGTCTTGTTAGCATTAGACGTGTCTTTCTACCTACTTTCTACTTTCTAAGCGCCAACACCATCAGCCTCAATGATCACCGGACAAGCTCGTAGGAAATAGTTGCGCGTGGGGTGTGCCCTCTTTGTTCCGTTTTGTTTTCTATAGGTGTCTTCCTCTTCGTTAAACAATCAGCTCCTTGTCCACATGATCACTGGAAGGCCTTAATTCGTCTCTGCTGGACCGAACGGTTCGTTATTTACCATGACAGAAAGTGAGTGGCTGCCACGATGTGAGCGGAACAAAAATTAGTCATGGCTGCCGCACCAACCACCACGGACGCGTAGCGTTATTCTTCCTTAGTTGGGAGAGCGCACACCCTGAAGAGAATAGTGCACGTTTTCTTGGCCATAAGTGATTTGATGGAGGCCAAACCAAGAACGGTGACAAGTAAACGAGAAAAGGCACAGCGGACGCTCGGTGCTCGTCGTCTTGAGGTCGCCAGTCCTGCTTCCGCGTTTTCCGCGCGCCGGCGAGGCTCGCACGCGCAATAAACTCTCGATGGTCGTCTGGCGGTACATAAACCAGAGAAATCTTTTTCTTTATCGGATTTTTCTGATCATTTTTTCCCCCTCTTTCAAGAAATATTTCTCATAGAGGAGCTTCAGTTGATTTAAGAATCTTCAGATTACATCTAGCAGGATTTTCCTCAATCCTTGGAGCTATTAATTTCATTACAACTATTTTAAATATACGACCAAAAAACTTAAATCTAGAATTAATTCCTTTATTTGTATGATCTGTCCTAATTACAGCAATTTTATTATTACTCAGATTACCTGTTTTAGCAGCAGCTATTACCATACTACTAACAGACCGAAATCTCAATACCTCATTCTTCGACCCTGCAGGAGGAGGAGATCCAATTTTATATCAACACTTATTTTGATTTTTTGGTTTGGAAGGTCCATTGAGGTCCATTGTCGACAATGGTGTGGTCCAGGAGGTGATAAATGGCCACCTTGCGTTCATGATACTCAAGCGACTTGACCAGAAGTAGTCCAGGGCGGACGGCATAAGGGACCTAAGCATTATGAACGCTAACACCGACAGAAACGACCAGTTTCGGGTGAACGGCTCAGCAAAATTGCACTCGCTTGCAATGCACTGACTCCGCGTTGCGACCGCTAACCAAGTTCACGACGATGAGGGGTCCATGACACAGAATGAATGAATGGCACAGATAGTCCCGCCTGTTTTTTAAACCTCGCGATGTGAGAGAAAGTTAATCCGCTGCTATTTAATTGTCTACCGGCAAGTCTATTTCTCACGGAGCAGTTACGGGATGAGAAATTGTCGGGCACACAGCTGCAGGCGAAGCGTCGATGGAAAGTGAGAGTTAGCGAGATGTTCGCTCCGAACGCGGTTCATTGGAAACATTACGCATTTGCCAGCGTAAACCGTTAGACTTAATTCGGCGTAACATTTCGAGTGCAACGGAAAACACTCATGTTAGCTGATCAGAAGGAAGAAGTTCGAAGTAGTAGAGAGCGATATTAAGGAGCGGTTACGCTCTATAATTCCAAAAAGTAGATTACGAGGCGACCGGTGTCGAATATGCCTTCGAATGCTTGAATCCAAACTCGACGCGGTGATTTGGGAGAACACATCTAAGGGCACATTACATCCGGTTAACTATACGCTCGTTGCAAGGCGAACTATCAACGAACGTCGTTTGGTTTTAACGAAATACGTCAGATTTATCTACGAATATCACGTCCTCAGCTGGAATTCGTTGAAGGTAGAAGGGTTGTCTAGATGTAAGCAAACGTCCATTTTAAGAGTCAGGTTGTTGACATAAACCGATCCGAATGTCGGTTACAGAGTATTTTAGGGTCGGCTACAGTCAGCATTTCCGAGAAGAATGATCTACCGTAAACGTATCGATCTTCAGTTAGAGACATTTAGAATGAAGTGTCTAGAAACGAAGGGACTGTACATGGAAACTGTACATGGAAAAAACGGCTCTAAAGGAGCACAATCATATCTGTTGTCTTCGTCAAATCGTATAAGCAGCCACGCATCCGGAAAAGTATCATCGGATCCGAAGAAATCTATATCCGAACTAAGACTTGTAGAAAAACTAACGTGCGTAAAACCTAAATGTCGCCGGTGTGCTATATATTCAATCGCCCAAATTGAACAGAGAGGGGTCAACCAAGCGCCGACCATCTCGAACACGTCTATCGGTTATCAACCTCAAACATCGTCGTTTCATCCAGAGCTTCATTGCTGTGTCTCAAATACGAATCGCCCCTTCAGTTTCGATGTTCGTCCTGACTGCAGACGCGTTATCGAATAAGAACTTGCGACGTTGCTCAGCAAATAGGTTTATTGATTTGATTGGTCGGCCAGAAGGCGAAAAAACGCTGGCGTCCACGGTGTATCGACTTATCCAAGAAGCAAATCCTTAGCAGATATAACGTGCAGCGCACAGCTCTAAGTGGAGAAGACCGCGCAGAGGGAACTCACCCGGAAGTCAAAGGGATCACGGTTAATGTTATTATTATCGTTTCAGGCCAACGTGAAGGACGTGATGGAGGATCCATCCACAAAGCGAGGGTCATACAACTCTGCGATGGAATTCGCAGCATGTTCAGCGGAGATTAATCCGCAGACGTATGAGCAACCTGGAGAAGATCTATTCATAAGCTTTTAGCAGTATAAACAGCTGTCTAGAGGTATGTGACGTATTTAATATTTTTGCTGTCCAATGAGGATAATGGCGTTTTCTTGACTGCACTGACGGATAGGGAATGGGGTTGAATGACATAGGATGCCTGACAGAAGAGCAAATAGCAAACGTCGACCACGGCGTCTAGGTGAATCCGTAATTAATCGTGGTTGATGTGAAGTGTGCAGGGGCGTAGGATATTGGTTCTAGAAGTTAGAAATGTTTGAATTTAATAGAAAAGAGCCTGCTTGTGGGTGTTTTTAGTTACACTAAGCAATTTGGACCGCCATACGGCAGTAGATGGTACAGCTCTATATGGAATGGATGATCCTACGAAATATACGAAGCTTGAAGAAATTTTACATTTAGAGCGCGTTTACAAAAGCAACTTTTTTCTAACTACTTTTTTATTGGGTGCCGAAAAATGACGCGATCGAAAGCAAACGACGTCAGATAGTGAATTTTTTTAACTGTCACATAGCTCGATATACGCCACTTTAGCTTGAGAATTGTTTCTTCGTTTCGTTTGTTCGCAGATTCTCTGAAAAACGACATCTTGTGAACTTTTTCCTTTGAGTGACGCAAAGTGTCTTCTGTGGCCATGTGATCACACTGGTTCAAGCTACGGCCATAGTTTTTCCGCCATGCGAAACATGATTGCTCCAGAAATAAAATTGCTTTGACAAGAAGACAAGGCTTTCGTTTGTCTGGCAGAGGAATCACTAAAGCTGCCCTTTCTCTTCAGCTCATAAACCGTGGGAGCTGAATGGTGAAAGCTGAAGACAAATATAACGAGCTTTCTGTGTAAATCGCGTGTGAAACAACCTTAGTTAGTCTCTGTTTCTGGCTAAGATGTGGCCTTTCCAAGGCTCACTATACGGAGTACGCCCCCGACAGGGGGCTAATGACCATGACCAAGCGTGCTCTTGCGGCTAGGCGGCTCAACGAGACGTAACAATCCCAGCTCGCTCATTCGAACACAGCACTTGCTACGGCATATGGAGCGTAATCAAATGTTTACCTCTAAATCCACACTGGCTTTCTCGCGTTTCATTAAGCTATCGGCGTCGCGTCAGCCTTATAGACATTGCATCTTCCATTACTATTGTGATTCGAATAATCAATTACAAGGGATATTCCGCCTCACCGAGGTCGCTTGCCAAGGACGAAACCTACATGAAAGTCATTTGAAAACCGACGTGCGTATCCTTCATTGCTTGAGAAGTATACTCCTGTAGATATTAGTGCCTATATGAGGGGTCCAGAAATCTGAACCTTCTTTTTCCTATACAATTGTATCGTCACAAAGTTCCATGCGTATATATGCATGTATATTAGCCTTGTACCCTGCTTCAATTCCATTATACATATATATATATATATATACAAGAAACGACGACCCACTCCGATGACAAAATTTATACGCGATAGCAGGTTCTACTGAGCTCCTCGTTCGTTTTGGTAAATGTATAAGCGTGTAGACTGGAATCTACACGTTAAATCTATATAGCTAGAACCAGCAGGTGACAAGACCCATTTATTTAGGCAATATGCGCGGGTACGGTATGTTTATTGTTTTATTTTGACCAGTTAATTTCCTTGCGGAAACACAGACGGCATATACGAAATTAGTGTTCGGATGCCTGCGTAGTTAAACTATGGTGCACTCCTATAGGCTCGAATATCCACTGCGACCAACGACGAAGGGGCGAACAGAGGCGGAATGAAGACTCTCGTGGTTCTGCTGATAATATAATCGCTATAAAAAAGTCATGCTAATGGTTGACGCTACCATGAAACACGAGAATTAGCAGTCGCTGAATACACAACCAATAAAAGTACACGTTCGCTAAGTAATAAAATGGAGAGCTTAGGAACTGATGTATGTATGGCAAAAATAAACCAGAGGGGGAGATGTCATACCAGGTTGTCCTAGAGCCTAACTTTTATTTCTATTTGAATAGCTAGATATCCAATGATATCACTATACCGCAAATAATGTATTGTCGTAATCATTTGTTGACTCTGCATGTTCCGTACGTGTAAGTAACATGCCTAACGTAAACAGCAGCATTTTGACGATATTTCTGCATTAGACTTTCTCGCGCGTCTGAGGACCAGATCTGAGTGACGCTAGCCTTATGTTCGCATATTTGTGACTGTGATCAGACGGTTTTTCTTTCGTTCCTGTTGTCCTCGCTGGTCAGGTTTATCAGATTGCCGTCTGCAGAACGAGTCTGGTGTTGGCTCGTGTCGAGCTCAGTTCGCATCTACACAAGAGAAGAAGAGTTCAGCATCTCTTTTTTGACAATGCTTTTATTATAGGGGTCAATCCACTGTTTGGGTGGAATCAAAATAAGGTTTGCTTCGCCCACTGGCTTTCTCTGTTCTGGAACAATTCTAAAAGCCTGGCGTTACAATAAAAAAACGGTCCAAAAAAGTCTCTTCATCGCGACAGGCAAAGGACAGCCATAGCATGCTCACGCTATTCATACTGGATATGGCATTCTTATACTTAAGCGTGTCCGTTAAGACCCTACTACACATTTATGATCGGTCTGCGGTGGTGAAGGCTGCTGAGCGGTTTTAACTAGTTTCTCGAATTATGTGCTGAAATATTATATAGTACTACATTAATAATACAATACTATGCCTACAAAGCACGATATGTGCAATATGAATGAGACGATGCCATGTCAACGGGCAGCCCCTTTGTACAAAACCGTATTTAGTACGTGTTCGTGTATACTATAGCATAGAACAGACGGTACACAGAAAACACGAACGTGCGTTTCCAACTCATGGTCGTAAGGAAACCGTGACAAGCAACGGTAATGACCCTGCTAGACGCGTCTTTAGGCAAGGAACTGTTCGCCATTTTTCTACTATTTATGTTTTATTATTAAAATAAATAGGAGAGCAGTATTATTACATTTCCGTAACTTTCATCATCGTTATTTCGCTAATTAGGGCCTATTCCGTAGAAATACACCTAAAAGTGATGGGAGAGAAAAGTCGCATTTTAGCCGTACCTAGAATTAAGTGAAACGGACGTTTGCCGCAATGACACGCGCTCTCGTCCTTTGAAGACTGCAACGATTCAAGTAAGTTTTAATGACATCCGAGTGGCACTTCCATTGAGAGGGAAATTAGATTACCCACCTTTGAGTTCACCACCGTCACATTCCTTGGACTTTTCGCTAAAGAAGGTCGCTTTCTTTCCTTCTAACAACCTCTGCATGTTTCCCGACATTTAGCCACTCCAGCTGACGAAATAATTTCATTAGCTAGATGACCCACTTGTGAGTCTGACATCTAATGACGGCTAATGCCGATGCGTATGACTGTGGACGACAACGTCAACGAAAGAAACAATGCTTCGTAACAACAATAAATGTATTACGGTTGCAGAAGGAGTACATATTATCTTACAATGCTTTAGATCTGAATTCAAATGCGTACGCAGGGCGGGAAAAACAGGATAATGCATTCCACGATGATTAGGCTCGTAATCAGGTAGTACGTCTACATACATATGTTCACCGTCGCGGAAGTAAATGGCGCATTATCGATAGTCCTGTTCCTGGCCTTGCTTTCCAGATAATCGATTCATTTTCCCGGTGGTTTCCACAACGAGGAATCGGTTTCTACAGTCAGATCAGCTGATGCAGAATTATATTGTATTCTAGTAGGACGTACTCAGCAGACTCTAACAACATGCAAAGAGTAATTCCAATCATTTCGAACAGGTTACATAGTAGCGTGCACCGCAGCTAGCATGCGACCAAGCGAGCTAAGTTAATATACTGGCCTGTCGGTAATACTATAGCTTTGGTTGTTAACGCGGAAGTGAAGTCAGCCACTGGGTTATCGACTAATGGATTGTTTGGAAAGATTTTATAAAATGCTAGACGTTCCTTGTAGAAAGCTGCCTTGTTTTTAGAGCTTTCTAATGATCGCAAACAATTACGTACGGAATTACCCAGTCGCGGAATAACCTTGAAAAATGTGACACGCTAATGATGGGTTTGATTTGCAAAAGTTCCACCATGATAAATCCTTCTAGATGCTTTGAACCATATTATACCATTTAAACATGTGGGTATTTAGGCATCCTTGTTCGTAGTTGCCTACAAGCTACACGTACAAGTTACCTACAGGTCAACCAATTTACAGAACCACACCTGCTCTTCTGTGTAGCCCATTAGGGCTACACTAATTGTCCATCAGTATACAGGTCCCTCTGCTAGGATGGTATGAGCAAAAAGGAAGCCTTGCGTGACTAAGAAGCAAAAATGGGATCAAACAGCGAAATTGCTTCCAAACTATTGACCTTGATCCCTCTAATCAGGCATAGTACATTACGGATGAGTTTGCCACACGTGTATAGTGACGCCAGCCTGATTGGTATCCTATAACACCGAAAATAAATTCCATCCAGGGTACGATACGTCTATTCGATTAAACAACTACCTTGAAGAAAACTTTTGCGTTTCCAGAGGTAGCTTTTGTTTGCTACGAGTCAGGGAGGCATCGTCTATGTGTACTGGCTATGGAAAACATTCCTGTGTATAAATGAATAAACAGAATCTGTAGCCAGTCGACGAATACGTGAACCAGCTGTTTTTCCGTTTAACTAAAGCCGAATATTTTGGGTCTTCAGTGACTACTGAAAATGTCTACGTACGGTTTTTCGGGGAAGGCTGAAAGCAGGTAAATTAGTGGAAAGAGCTGACGCTAACGATCTGCGTCAGCTGATGCCGTGCTGCCTGCGGGTAGGTAAGATACGGGCTATGTCAGTTTACGCATACGGTTCGGTTTACCTTGATACCAGTGTTTGCCTTCGTATTTTTAGCTTCTTCAGCTGACGGTGCCAAGTAATCTCCAGAAGAATGAAGATCAGATCTGAGTGTTTCATTTTTAGAATTGTCTGTGAGCGTTTGCATCTGTGTGCATGTTTGGACATCGCTGCACTCGAACAACTACAATGTCGATTTTTGACATGACGTATCTACCTGTCTGCCTAGAACATCACCGTTGGTCTTGCTGATGTATCTGAAATAAGGAAAACGTTTTCGTCGTGATATCTCCTGTCCGTAGGTCTACCCCATCTGCTATATACGACCAATTCCTTTTAGCAGGGCAAAGAGACGACGTTAGAAAAAACCAACATTCTTCAAGCGATAGGCGCTCCACCAAACCAGGTGAAATCACCACAGCAAGCATAATCATATCACAGTGTCGAAAGAATGTGAGATTCTGATATTTTACTGGCGTGCCGTTCACATTAAACCCTTACCCCACATATACCCTTTAGCTCATCTCTCGATGGAGGGCTCTAGTCTTTTGGGCTATGTAGCTTGATTAGGCTTCGCATACATTCCTGGCCGTCCTGCTAGCCTTATTTCTGAGTGTGCTGCATCAGCGCGAGTCGGTGGCTGTTATCAAGGCTGCTTATAGGACTTCCATTGTTTGCTGGCGATGCAGCTAATATTAAGCGTATACGTGTCACTAAGCGTTAAACGTCTCCAAGCGTTCGCCGGTCATAGCGGTCTGACCGCTCCTCCTCGTTGGAAGGACGTGGGAAAGGTCAAGGCCGATAACGCGAGGTCTAACAGATTATAAAACCATTGCTTACGACCGAACCTTTTGTAGACTTTAAAGGTCCGTCCTGGTCATCGCGAACCCATTGATGTGCGCATACCAGCGATGGATGTAACCTATAAACAACGACGACGACATTAGTAAACAGGTTAGCTTGACCTTGATGTTGACTGGCGAATGCATGGACATATCGGTGTACCAAAATGCACCTCTTCATAACTTCATAACGTAGTAACACCATTAGCCTGCCCTATCTCTTGTTTCTCATTCGACCGAAGAGGTCTTGAGACCGCCTGTAAAGCCAGTCGGCAGACGTATGCTGTACCTCTAGCCTGTTCACGATGTTTTTTTGCGATTTTTGTTTTTTAAAGATGTCAAGTACAACTCCAATATCTATGTTCTGTTTCTGCATTCGCACGATGTGCCAAAATGAAGAATCTATACAACAGAATATATTGGCAGAATACAAGGGCAGTTAGTTAAGATACATAGTAAATATGCATAAAAATAAATATGCATAGAAATATGCATAGAAAAAGCAAAGAGTAAGGCCTCCTGTTCGAAATATGTGTAACGCCGTCACACAGGCAGTGAAACGGAACGGAGTTTGCTATTGTAGTCGATGCAGAAAACAGAAAGGGCGAGTTACGTTCACATTGTTAGTCCAGGCCCGAACAGAACCTGCATATCAAATGAAAAGTGCGCATAACACACTGTTGAAATAACTCGTTAGAGTTTACAAACTATAGTACTCTGTGCGAATGAATGCCGAGCGATTTAATCTAGGTAGCGATGTTAAATATAGAAGTTCGACTGCTTCTGCTTATACTATACTACAAACAGCATGAGCCGGATGCTAAGGCGTACCACCAACCAGTAGTGAAGTTGACTGACGACTGATCACAATTGAATGACTCAATGCTGAGTTAGCATCGTCAGAAAGTCACGCCAATGCTTCACTCATCAGGTTCAATTTCACAAAACTAATTGAAACAGAAGTATAATAAAATAGTTCGGGGTACCGGACATTACGTCATCTTTTCATTACTAGTCCATTCCAAGACTACTATCTGACGGCGTGATGAAGTCCACATCGACGAACCAACATCAAAGGCATACGGTGGAGGCTTCGGACGTCGCAAGCTTCGTAAAATTAACAGAAATAAATTCATCACGTATTTTCGGTACAAAGCTGGTTCATCATTCCTGGAGCAATACCGCTTTCAATTAGGTAATGTTAAGGTTGATGTGAGCGTTATAGCGCAGACAATGCGCAGTACGTGGGAAGTCCCACGTAATGCGTCAAAGTGCTCTCAGCAGCAAGACTATAAACTCTGTCCGGACAGACGTTAATTTCTAACCAAAATAGTTATCGCAAAAGATCCCTGAAGCTTCGATAGGAAGGCATCATTAAAAACAGCATACTTTTCATACTGTCTACGGGGTGGATGCGAAATATGTGCTTTGACTAGCAAGCTAAACGCGATTCGTACGCCTAGACAAGCTCAAATAAAAGTCATGATGTGAAGTACCTCGACGAGTGTGGCAAAGTAACTCTTTGCCATGGAGCTCCGAGTAGGCAGATTTTCGGAGGACCAAACGACTTTCAAATTCATTGCGTTTGTTCTATAAGGTATCAGAAAGAGAAAAGCATGCTGCAGACTAGTTTCAAGTGTGAATTTACTTGTACGGTTGCAGTTGCACACCGCTTAAACGCACTTTCTTCCTCAACACTCACCTTCGGATGCGAGTCCATTTTTTCTTTTTGATTTGGTATTGGTTGAGCGTTACCTTGAGAGGAAACGCATTCTTAGGTCATCTGTGTCCAACGTACCAAAAGCATGAGTAAATTTAGAAGCAGTTGGAAGAAGTACACGACTCACCCAATAACTGTGCCGCAAAATAATATTAGCCGTTTCTCAACATGGTGTATACCTCAATGGTGTATACGTACAGATGTGTAGCTCGGAACAGCGAGCCAATTCATAAAACGCCCGATAAAGTAACCTAAAGCATTATTCGGTATGAATTCTCGTTCAGTTGAATACTCGTGGGCTAGATATGTATGTAGTTCATGATGTGCCCCGTGCATCCATCTATCGAATAGAAATGCCTAAAAAACCACAATGCCTGTGTGCAATAAAAGCCTACAAAGCAGAATTAGATGGCTCTCAGTAAAACCGCTCAGATCGCGCTCAGAATACCGCGCCTGAAATAAACCCTATCAGGACTGCTGGCGTTAGCCTGGTAAAAGCATTTGGTTAGACGGCGCCTCCCTCATTGCCGAACTAGTCATGTCAAATGAATAACTTTTTACATGCCGCTATTCTTCGCTAATTCAAGACACGTTATCTCCCAACGTGAACTGTTTACCTTGTGCTCGCAGCGATATCCACGCAAGGTATTCAGATCGCAGCAGCATACAAGCTCACTCGGATATGAGCTTCTGCGAAGCTGATTTTTGTTATGCACGTGTTTACCTTGTCAGTACATTTTTGGACATTCTATTCAGAACATTCGGATATTTATCGTGTTAGGGACACTTCACCATAGGTTTGTACACGCAAACTGCCGGCAATCTATGATACAACCTACAACATTTACTAGCACATGCCAAAAATTTGCTTTGTAAGCCCCAGTAGCTCAATCGATCTGCCTTATGTATTGAATAAAGAGCGTGTGGAATGGAAAGCATTATTTTTTCTTAGTCCGTTGTTTCCCCATGGGTTGCATTTTACTCGACAAAGCAGCCAATCTTAGTTCTAATATCGAACAAAGGATTTTACTGTTATATCAATACAAAAAAATTATTCATCGCCCCCATAACGCACCACTTATATTTTAGAACCATTACAAATGACCTCCAATAACGTCATCTTCACTTAGCCCATAGGTGTACAAAAATATCATAGCACGAGTGACACGTACACATCATGTTGTTGGCTTGTGAAACAGTACACAATATAAAGCTCCCGGCCCGCCTTTCGCCATGCAGCAAATCTCGAACGAAGTGTGCGTGTCGATCTATACAAAAAAAAGAAAGTAACGAGAACAAGAGCATTCAAACTAGTGCGCATAAATACTTAACGAGGTTTCGCAAAGGCGCTATGAAGGGGATGCATTTTTACCGGGGTGACTCGTTTGTTGACTCCCAGTCCGTGTGTTCGCCCCTTTGGCGTGCTTTTTTCCCGGAGAATAAAAGCAGGCGTTTGTCCTGCTAGCGTCTCCTGTTTGGCCTAGGTCGAGGCAAGCAATGCGGAAGGGCCGCTTAGCATATAACGGGAACAAACTGTTTTGGCGTCTGGACAAACGGATGCTTAGAAGTAGTTGTTAGGGGGACGACCACACGATTCGGCCGCCCGAGTTGTCTGTTCGAAATGCATTCGTGCAAACCATTTCCAAAGGTTGTTAATCAGAGTGGAAATGCCAAATTATTCCCTCTTTATTGTGCGTGATAAACAATGGTCAAAGCATGAATGGCGGCACAAAATTGCGCATATCTTACGTTGTATGAGAAGCATAGGGGCACGTGTATATCTAATTTGCTCGTGTAGATGGAAAGGCGTTTGCACTATAACTAGCAATAATTAAAGTAAGGTTAAGAGACAGCTACCGAAAGTACGGAACCCGTTATCTTTAAATAGAGCTATAGGTGTACGGCAGACAACGCCAACGGCTAGGCGCTGTCTGCCATAT
The DNA here is from genome assembly GCA_002081605.1 of Tropilaelaps mercedesae. Taxonomy (NCBI): domain Eukaryota; kingdom Metazoa; phylum Arthropoda; class Arachnida; order Mesostigmata; family Laelapidae; genus Tropilaelaps; species Tropilaelaps mercedesae. The sequence goes on along the minus strand of MNPL01008606.1, from coordinate 5,728 downwards.
ATCGAAATGGATGCAATGGATGTATGTAAGGTTAACACTTCGTTGCGTAGCCCAAACGCATACGCAGAGCACGGCCGCACCTTCATGCCACTATACATGTAGATTAAAATGCTATCTGCTGATAAAGAACGCAGTTCCCAATGTAATCACTCACTGGCCTTTCATCTTGCTTTCAGGCGATGTGACCCTTTTTTGCAAAGCTTTCTAATTTGCACATTTAATGTTTACTTAGTTCAAACTGTCAAATTAAGAGAATTAATTCTCACTCTGGAAGGCGATGGGTTTCACATAGATGCAGCAGGATTATGTCCGGCACTGTTTCGTAGAGTTGATAAGTCACTGGTCTAAGACGAAGGAGCACATATTCTTAAAGATAAGCTCCACTATGTTCCAGTAAAAATCGATGTACCATTTACTAGAGGAAGGTACTCACCGTTGGACGCCGCAATTTTCCTGCTAGGCGCAACCGAAAGTCTTTTACCTTGTAACGGCTGTGCAAATTGCCAAGAGCAAACGGGGCTGAGTTCCCATTTCACTCTGTCTATAACTCTAACTGCCGTTTCACTGGAACGGTCATCATCGGCCGAAAAAAAAAGCTCCATCACCATTGCCAATAGAAGAGCAAGCGTGCGCGAGGAAAGGAAGAACCAAAGAGAAAGGGAGAAACAGTCGTTTAGAGTTAAGCATGGGAACATTCGCTAGAACACCAACGCGCATCAGCGTCACTTTACGCACAAAAATCACTGCTAATGGTAGTTGGCCAGTGGCATTTTCTTAAATTGTCCCGACCAGCTAACTCTGTTACTGCTGATATCGTACCAGAGGCGCAATCAATGTTGAAACGATTTGGAGATGTATTTTCCGACGCGGGGTAACGTGTCGCACTCAAGACCGATCTTGTAGCAGTGCATTTGATCATCTCGCTAGGTCTGCGGGGTACCACAGGGTGGCACATGAGTGTCTATAGCGATAAATGACTAAACAACCATAGTGCTTTTCGTTTATATTCAGATTTTGGAGGCTTTGATACGTAATCACATATGGTGAGCGACGTATACGATCTCAAAAGAAAAGTCAAGTAAGATTTCTTTAAAGCTCGTGTGCATTATTGGGTCTTCGTTCAGTTGTTCTGACTTTATTACTCGGCTACACAGTTGGAGGAGACAGCGGTTTTTCTTGAGGGACGTGATGCGATTCTCTCTAGATTATTCTGCAGCGTCTTGTCTGAAACACTAATGGCTTTTAAGTCTTGCTATTGCTTGCATGTGTCAGTAATTCGTGCACTAAATATCATCAATCACGCACATACTCTTTATATTTAGATCTTAAATGGTGTCTCTGTTAATGTGCGTCGTGTTGTCTCGCTCATTGCCCTTAGTGAAATGTATGTCCTTCGAGGCTATACTATTTAATAAAAACCTACCAATAGTACGTAAGCCGGGTAGCTTCATGACCGTTTGTCATCAGTGGTGTTGTCTAACGATGAGTCGTGAAGCGTCCTTGTCAGCTTGGAGATGCTTCTAAAGCGCTCGAAAAAGCAAAACATGGATTTAGAATTGCTTGTCGTCTCTCAGGTCTAACCATCAGCCAAGATTTACCATCCACGGTACCACTATCACATTCGTTCGTAAGGCGGCCCCTGTAAATGTGCAATGGCGAGGATCGAACCCGCCCACCTACGCAATCCTTCCGGTCGCAAAACGTACGCGAATGCACCCCGCAAGAACGTTCGAGAGAAGGGTGTGTTTGTCAAGGTCCATATGGGCTTCCGTGTTAAGCAAGCTCGTATTCCGTGTATACAATTTTTTTTCTAGATGTAGAGCCTTTTCATACCGCAGTTTTATAAGAAAATGCTTCACCCGTGAACGCTTAGATTTGCACGGCACGCTTTCCGAGATTGCACAGGTTTTTGAGTTTAATTTCACGTAACCTTATTGGTTTGCTCTTTCTGCGTCGCAATACAAGATTAATTCAGAACAAAAAACATAACCAAAACACCGACTCAGATAATAAGCCTTGCATCTCACTATATTCTTTGTCCTTGTTAATTTGCCCTTGACGCCCACCTTGATTTCGTTAACGCTTTTTTCCTTGAGCGCGACATTGAACTTAGGTCAATTTTCTTACGCGCCGTTACTGTTGACAGTAAAAACCAGTGCATGTCTGTTTTATTCAGATACATGGCCTCGGACGGGGATGCTCTACATTAGGCTATAGGTATGCAAAAATACTGCAACAGCATTTTGAGTGTCTCGCGTAAAACCGGAGATTAGTCGCACGTTAAATGCTCAATTCCATGCCTTCATTGGTTCTCCACACTCCAATACGCTCGGAGAGCAACCTTCTCCGAGGCCGTTCTCCTTGATACGTTTGAGCCTAACTCATGCCGTACGGTTGGCAGTCTCGCAACCTCAAGTCTAAATCTGCCGGTCAATTGAGTGCCCCATACGTTCGGCGTTTTCTTCGTTCAATTTCCCTTTTAACGTTACAGAAGATAAAGTAAATCTGACGTTTGGTGTACGAGGAAGAATCTGGTGGCTATCGTTTTCGAGCGTACAGTTTTCTTGTTCACTGCTTGTGCCTCATTCTCTCACAGGCTTGGCATAACCGGGATAAATGGTCCATCTGTTCTTATAGCTTGTTACGTCTGGTTACTACAATAGACCACGCAATGACCCTACGATTTTTATGAACGGGAATAACAAGCGCTCGCTGCGGTTAGCAGTTTCCGGCTATTTAGCTCACTCGGTTCCTGCAGCGTTTTGTGGTACTTCTTGTCGCGTACTCGCCCAATTGCCCAAATAGATTTGAAAGCCAGCTCAGCTGTAGTGATATACAAAACGTAATTGATACTTAACATTAAGCCGGGATAAAACTCCCGCTTGCTACCTTATAATTATGTACATAAATAAGTATAAATACATGCGAATGGTCGACAAAAACGTTCATGAACCACGGGTTTCCCCACGCATGATATGACCGCTGCTTCAAGGTTTATAACCATTGCTGTTAGTATGTTCTAAATATTTATTCATTCATTTTTAGATGTTATTAACGGAACTAGTAGTGTGTAGTGACCAAAATGCTTGTAAAAAAGAATATGCGTAAAAGATAATATTACGAACAGGGGATACATTTCGCAAGTAATGTATGTCATATACAACAGTATTATCACAACTTCCATTTTGATTCGATTCTTTTGATCTACGATAGTTTCTTCCACTTTACTGGCAAACTCTAAATTGAACTGAACAACATTATCTTCGGAATTGGAATTGAATAATGCTTGAATTTTTGCTAAAAATAGCATGCGAGAGCGCCGGAATAATAAATGTTTTAGAAGTACCA
>MNPL01008605.1:0-14149 GCA_002081605.1 Tropilaelaps mercedesae | reverse complement strand
ATATATATATATATATACATATATATATATACATATATATATATATATATACAGTAAATACTTCTGTGTATTTGTAAAATCAATAATCTCATACCGTCGCTAAGCCTTCAAAGGAAGCTCTGTACAAATCAGTGATTTTGCGATACGCTCGCAAGTTCTAACTTTTTGCATTTGTTCTTGCAACGTTCACGCATTTGTACAAACATTCAGTATATTTTTTAACGACTTTTATAAATTGGATATCATAATTCCTTCGTTTTCTAATATCAGTTTTTTTTATATCTGACTCTTGAAGTTTCTATTGTAGTCGCCATTGATTTGTTACAAAAAATTAAGTGCAATTTCATATTGACTCTTAATAGAATTAGGCAAGTACTTTACGATTTTAGTTATGTTCCATATCACATTCCTTCTTTGGGACTATTGCTTGACTCAAATGCCTAACCAGGAAGTCGGTAGTCTTTTTGTCTTCCTCTAAGTTATTTGCTACGCGTCTCTGCGGAGTGTTAGTAACGACCACCTGCTAGCATCGTCTGAATCAGGATCCAATTCGTTGATCGTTTAGCTGGACTACGCATCAAAGCCCTTCATCAATTAGCCTTCATCCTTTTGCGATCATCATATTATCATCTTACTGTGTTATGAGGACAGCGGCATTGTCGGTGAGAAGACTGCGGTACAACAAAAATCAAAACAGAGTTGTCAGCCCCCCATGGCGAGGGACGACTGAAAAACAAACCTCCTGTTTTCATCGATGGCGGTTTCACGTCTCCCGGAACTCCCCAGTGTGCTCGCACGCATCTTCGGTGCTCCAGGAGGGGTCCTATCAGCAAAGGGACCGCCAGCCACAACAACGGCCGACACCGTACATACAGATATGCAGACATACTCATACGTCCACAAAAAAAAACACCGAATGTACAAAAGCAGATCAGAACGAGCAGATGCACTAGCACAGTACTTCTGTAGGTTGTCTATTGGTCGTCTGTCTGAAGAACCCTGTTGGAAAAGTCTGTTTCATCAAAACCAATAGGGATCCTGGCACTCGAAAGGCAAAGATAGATGAGCGAGCAGGTAGCGAGACTTCGTCGCGTTCGGTCTTCGTCTCGTTGTTCGATGGCCGTCTTTCGGATAGACGGACGAACGGGCGTCTTCTGTCTTCGGTAAACACGTATACATACATGAATGGCGGCACTGCGCGTAGCTGGGTGGGGCCGGGTAACTAGTGCGTACGCGTGCCGCTCTACGCTCGGTTGTGGTAGCCGACCGTCGTGGTAGCCATAAATTTATTTTTGGCCACTGCCGGTGCCATTGCCGCAGTGGCCACTACCACGGCTGTAGCTGCTATTATGAAAAGCAGAAGCCAAAAAGATCAAGTCGCTGGAGGGCGAAGTAATTCGAAGAAAGTTCGGTGTCGAGGAGGCATGTATGGATTCCTGCCTATGCTGTTCGACGATCGTTCAGAGGAGCATGGTAGGGGATCCTAGCCAAGAGAACCGTTAACGGAGCTGCGGGCTCGACCTCTGCGCCGAACTGGTAATGTTCGAAATGCACCGGCATTGCTGGTGCTTGTTCGAATGTGGCTAGTCATGTTAATGTTGATGATGTTCCTGATGTTGATGATGCTCTTTCTGATGGTCTTGAAGTGGCACTACGATGGCCAGAAGGTATAGCGTCGTTGGCCAGTGTGGCTTCATACACAAACACGAAGCAAGATGCGTAAATAGCCTGGGAGTATCCGCAATGGCGCACCCGATATTGATTTCGGAGGCTGTTCTAGACTTATACTCTGCTTTCTTTTTTCATCGATTTCGCCTACCCACATTAAGGAGCCAGAAAAGCCATTTTTTTGGCTGCCGAAGTAGTAGCGAACCTAGTCAATACAATGCCCTGTTTTCTATACATAAATGTAGTAGTGCGCCAATATGCGTGCGGGCCACTTTTACATCCACCTGTTATTTTTTTTTATGCGGTAATGACTTGAATGACGTAGTTGTACGGTCTTTCATGTTTTGCTCCTTTCGGATTATGGACCCATTCACTGCTGCTCCTTCTTCAGCTGAGCTATGTACCCACTTCTGCGCTTCTCAATCAATAATTAATCAGCTGTGGTTGCTCGAGCGATGGTTGTTTTTTTTCGTCTTCTCCGTCCAACGGCTGTGTTTTCGTCTCAGGCGAAATGACTGAGGTGATTCAAGTTGGCTCTAAGACTTGATCTATAAAATCTAAATGCCTTATTCAAGGGAAACATAGTCGGTACAGGCATGTAAGAACGTAACTGTCACGATAGATGTGCGAGGGATACAGTTAATCTATTATTTGAATATAGATTGATTAATCAAGACTGCTCGCTTTTCTAGATAGGTGGTGAAATTAATGTAGCTGATGAGCTGATATTAAGACGCGATCTTGGTGGCGCAGCTTAGGAATTGTGCCTTGTGTCCGCGTTATGAATAATAAGCGGAGATCTAGCAGTACTTATGAAAAGCAATAGCGTATAAAACTATAACTTTACATGAATAATTTTATAAGATCATAAAAGCAGGCAATCTAATACAAAGGGTTACGCCTGATAACCCTGCGAGATCAATTTCTTATGATTTATTATAAATATCGTAGTGTCTATCCAAGAGCGTGCAATGCGCTGTAATTGTGTCTCCGTTAATCATGCGCGTATCTATTTTATTAGATAGCTCAAAATATTAACGAAAACAAAGTGTCTCGAAAATAAATAAAATAAAATTATTGGATCCCTTCCAGATTGATGCATATTATTGTGTACTCGCAGAAGCGGGATAATTCTATATCAAGCTACCCTAATGCATGTATTACTCATACTGCTGAGATTCATATGTTCCATTAGAGAGTCTTCATCCAAATCAGTAGTAAACAATATGCGTCTTGCGACGCATTGTTCCGCTGCACTGGTTTTCTGTTGTATATAAATATATATAATGATAATAATAATCAACTGAACTTTGTTGTCATTCGATGTTTTAGGCTCACGTTCCTTACTACAATTTTGTTATAAAATTAAAGGCGTGCAAAAAATCCGAGTACCATTGGTGCCCAACCACGCGAAATCCCAAATTGATGTAAATTAGTTTGCAGTAGCCATACACAGTATACACATGTCACTAGCAGCGCATTCCATCTTAGATAAAACCTTGAAATGTCCTCGGCCGAGGTTTCCGATAATTGCTCTTCCAGCATTCCAGCATAAACACTAGGAATGGCTGAAATTGTGGCGAGCAGAGGATGACACCTGTCGTTTTTATTACTAGATCTTCTCAACCAACAAGTGAACGAACCGACTGCTTATTAATGCAGACAAAAAGCTCCCTTCATAATTGTGTTAAACAAACTTAGAGTCGAACATAATTTGCGACTCTAAGCTGACCCAACACAACTCAACAACTTTACGAACGCCAAAAAAATTTACGACTTCCATGTGCTTGTCCGCAAGGCTTGTTTGCAAAGCCTCTAGTGATTTGGCGGATAGCTACAAGGTTCAAGTTGATCACGACAATATCATCATCATACCCAACCTTTCACAAGAACCGTACGAAACCACAGAGCAGCATAGTGAAGCTTAGTCAACTAAGACTGTTCCCTTGAAAGGTATCTACATGTTTCTTTAGTTCCGAGGTTTCGCTCTCTGGTAAGACAACAATCTTCCGTAAAATACTGAAGAGCAAGTCCTAATTTTTGAAAGTCCATTCTTCCCCGTTATTTCTGATACTAGAAAGAGATAGTAACTTTTATCTTTTGATTATAAAAGTAATTTAGACCAGGAAGAGTTAATGTTTTTGAAGGCAAACAGCCTTGCGAATCTGGATATTGGGGAAATAATTCCACGAATTTTATGTGTTTAATGTGTACTAGCACCTCCTAGCACAGATACTCCTAGCATAATAAAACAAAAAGAAGTAAAAAATAAACATTCATTTTTGCTTGTTTAGTGTATTCAAATTTATAGCGATAATATGGCTATATGAAAAGTCGTTATATGACGGCTATTTAGATCGTGCTTATATGCACAAGGAATGCAACATTACGATATAGTTTATTAATGCATAGATATAAGTTGACGTAAAGCACGCTTATTTTGTTTTCTATATACATACACGCATAAGGTAGTTCTTATTTAACGTTGTAGTTAAACACTCCGTTAATAGTTTAAAATAGACCGTGTATTCAACGGCATATAAGTCCTTTAATTCTAACTGCGATAAACTTTCATGCGTAAGTACATTATATCGTTTCTCCTGCAAACATGTACATACAACCTATTGGTAGCGTTTAGCAATAACATGTCAGTTAAAATAGTTTTTTTAGTTAGTTAGTAAAAAAAAAAATAGTTAGTAAAAAAACTTTTTTTGTGAGCATCAGAAACGTAGCACTAATGAATAATGTGTGTGAAATTTCTTGCTACATACAAGGTGGATTTGAACAGGACTGAACTGCCTGTTGCAATTTTACTAGCGAATTTTCCCGTGGTGATTAGCGCAGATAATTGGTCTAAACGTATTCATTTTTCTCCTCGACCTGTCCATTGTTTCTAAAAAATAATATATCTCGGCATATGAAAGTTAACTTCTAAGCTGTACGTCTCATGATATGTGTCCGCAGCTTTTACTTCCTGATGAATAACGTTAATATTGAATTTACCTACTTAGATGTATAGTTGATTCATATTTGCTTGCTACAGGGCTCGCATTTCCGAGTTTGCTAGGTGACGGAAGTTAACTACAATCGTAACAGGAGCACAGGCGGAAGCTTTTCTATGGGGTACACACATTTGGTTGTATCTAAGAACATTTACGATTACCTAAATATCGTCTGATCTTCATCCACAGCAGTGTCGATTTTTGTCGTTTTCTTAATCGCACCATTAATCGACGAAATCTTTCTATGAACATCATCAAAATACAACGAAAGCATTGACACAGCCTATAGAATTGAGAAATGTTACCGTTAGATTTTAGATTAGGTAGAAGACACCTTCCAAGAAGTCATGCGGCGAGCTTCTCAGGGATCACCAATTTTATCAGAACAAGAAAAGAAGAAAATGAGCAGTACGATATCTACCTAGTTTGGCAAAGCAAAAAAGTGAGTGAGCCTTACAGGGTCATCTTGTATAGAAAGAAAGATAAACCAGCTTTGCAACAAATTAAGCCAAGTCGAATTGGAAATCGAAAGCCAAAAAAATGGTGAAGTATAATGAATCTATCTCCCCGTGGCGTTGAAAGTTGCTTCATCTATCGACACTGGGTTTTCCAAAGCAGTGGCACTGTAAAGCCAAGTCTGTATACATTTACTAGCACAACACACAGCCCCCATTGATGCTCTTGTTGCTGCTAGCGTTTAATTTTGTAGAAGACGAACTGCTTCGAAACATGCTGCCACTGAAGAGAGAGAAGAAAAAGAAGGACTATCGTAGGTACAAATATTATTCTCGTTATCGTGGCGTTCCGGTAGTTTAGCGGATTCCTGTTGTCTTTCGGTGTCCGGAACGTCTGGTAGGTACTGTTTGGCACTGCCAATTTCCTATCGCACTGCCCTCGCGTTTCACTAGAGGACTTCGATTTAGTCGTTGCAATTCAGCAACTATTGTAGCCAGCGTAGCTAGCTGGCGTGTTAGTGTCACTAATTTCAATGCCGGTATCTGCTTCTTCCTTTCGTACCGTCAACCAACTGCTCCGACATTTGACTACTATTCGCCCTTTCGTTTACGCGCGATTGGCTATGTTTATGCTGAATTGCTGCCAACTTGTCGATGACTTTGCTTGTTCGCTGGCCTTGTGGCCTGCAGCCTCGCGGCATCTCTGGATTAAAGAGGTTATCAGAACAGCGAGATGGCTCTCGTGCTGATAATAATAATGTCGAAGGCGATGAATCTTCCTTTATAGGCCCAGTGACTCCCGTAGACACAACAGCAAAGACAACAAAGCGATATTTCGTGAATAGATCTTGCAGCGATCGTTAATTTTTCGGTTGTGCTGTGATATCGAATTTGAATGTTTTTACTTCTTTTTGTTGTTAGCTTTGGCACAGTGACTCTGGATAGACACTGAGGCCAAGCATCTTTATTTGCATGTATGCAAATTGATTTTTCTAATTTTAGAGCATAACAAAGGTAATTTCTAAAGACAGAAAAAAACAACAATCGTACTTTGCAAACAGTGCTAGCTTCCCCGTACTAGTAATCAATCTGGATTGACCGCATGGTTTTTATAGATAGGAGTTTCTAGGTAGGGTCTGGATGGGCTTTTTTGGCTGCTCTTATTCAAGCCCGTAAAGATAAATTGGGAAAGTTGCGTACTTCGAAGGACTCGACTACACTCCTACCGCGTCTCTTTTTTTACGTATATTTACCCATTCAGCACTGCTTATAATTGTCTAAATTAAAAGACAAAGGAGGACCAGTTGTTCTGAATAAATTTGATTGAAGTCCTCATTTCGTTCGGTACTGAATTGGATGGAAAGAGCAGTTCCAAGCCAAAAACTCCTTTACTGCTGGCCAAAAGGTACCTTTTATGAATGTGATTGATGATTTTTTTATTATAAGTGATTATGCATATCTGCATAAAGCTGGGACCGTCCTTTGGCCAGTTAGTTGGCATAATTGTAAACAATTTACAAATAACAAACAAAAAATTGAGCTTACATGTCTAAGTAGAATATAGGTGACTTTCCACAGAAAGATATTATGCACTCTGCCATGCTTGGCAATCTCTAGGATAGTCATCCACCAGACAGATTAATCCCTCTCATCATACCAAGGCTATAAATTATGTTTAACCAACATACGCTCGCATACGCCCTCATGCCAACTATGCTATGTTCTTAGACAATGAGCCGCAACTTTATGGAATCACGTTGGACAGAACAAGGATAAAGGAGATTTGTATCGCGCAAAAGTTATACATTACACACACCGGCAGTATTTTCCTAAGGCCATTATAATGTAATACATAAAAATAATGCAGAGATCTTGTGAAACGTTCAAGGAACAAAAGCCAATGGAATTGAAGGCACCACCACCACCATCACCCACCACCCACAGTCTAGTTAAAATTCTTTGATTGGAATTACCGGCCGCTAATTTGTTGTCTATTGACTATTCACAGGAAACTCGGTGGGGCTGGTGGAGGAATGGTTGCTGACGATGTGGACTACGGCCACTTCGGCACCGGGAGCAGCAGCCTCCAGCACGCGCTCCACGACCCCGCACACAAGGTACCCACACGGTAAGTATCCCTTCTTATGATATATACCAGCATACATAACGACTTAATTATTCACGTACCATTACAGTATCCTATTTATTTAATCAAATGCATTATCTTATTTGCGTATAATATTGCATTATCTTACTTTAAGTTTAATGTTGTAATGTTATTCTACCCTAGAGAACTGAAATTGATTTGAACAGTGATATGGCCATTTTTGAAGGTGTGCACAACCAATTACGTCAAAAAAGAGCGTAGTTCACACCACTCAATAAGATCTCATCACTGTGGTACCGGCCTTACAGAGTATAGTGCTCATTTGAGTGAATATACATACCAATTTTAGCGACTTGAAATATATTTAAACACACGTGCATGAACTGCCTCATAGGTCAGTTAAGCAAAAAAACCACACATTAGGCATAATTCTTGTACCAAGTAGCTCATTAAGACGTGTATCCTGAGTGAAATCGGCAAAACGATAATTACAGGCACTACCACATAAAACAATAATTACGTATGTATGCAATTACGCAGGATTTAGTGAGTAGAACTTCCCATTTATGTATGAAAAATTCCGCATAAAAGCTGGGTCATCAGCGTACTACTAGCGTTCTACTTTTTTAAAATATATCGCTAGTTCAAAAAATCGTCGTAAGTTAAGGCGTGTCAAAATAACTTCTTAATCAGGAATTAATAAAACATATAATAGATGTCCTATATCACTTAAAATTGCTGGAGTCATGCGCACAATAATTTTACTTCTAAAGTATCGTATATGAGTTTGTGATCAGTCACAACCACTGAGCATACTACTGACATTCCATCTAAAGCAAACTACTTGACATTAAGAAAGGCACAATTTACGATTATTACAATGTCCAAACGACGTGCGGGTTGCTAACCAAAACACCGCCCCCGCTGTTTTGAATCTCCGCATAAATTGTTTGTCACATTGTTATTTTTTAGTACGTTTATTTTTTTCTCTCAGGGAGAATTCATTAGAGCCGTCGACAGCATATTTTGTGCATATGAATGTTTTTTCGAGCTAGTTTAAATTAAACAACGTTTTTATTCTGCTTTTTTCTTAAGCAGTCATAGCAATAATAATAATAATAATAATAATAATAATAATAATAATAATAATAATAATAATAATAGTAATAATAATAAAAATCATAATAACAGTATGCTTGGCCCCATGACCTACGAGCGGGTGAGACCATGAAATTTTTATCAAAGCGAAAACCATTTTGAATCGTCGCCTGCGGAAGGGAAGAGTTCAATGATCGTAGGGTGCCAGTGATCCCGGACCCAAGCGATCTTCCTAGCGACAATTCCTCGTCAACTTTTCTCGCCATGACTTGGCTTTGAGGGGATCGCCTTCGTAGCCCCGCTCGTCCCTTGGAGTTGCAGGGCGAACAGGCTCTCGCAGCATACCAATGAGCCAATCTAATGTGATGTCTGTTGTCCGCTATCACTTGCCTGTATGCTTGCATCTTCGTATGTACACATGGCCCGCCAATGCGTTGGGATATATCTGTTCTCGGGTTCACTGAGACGTCGCACAGGCTTCATTGCTACATCAAATCTTTCCCATCCAACCCATAAATGTATGTTTCGACGTGGCGTCTACATGACGGAACCGGACGACTACAAAAGCTTATATATTTGTTCCGAGAAGTCAGCGACAACAGCAACTATAGGCAGATGCTTTCCCAGCTACATTGAAAAATATTCTTTAATGAGATATTTTAATTTCGTACGTCTACTTGTACAAATTGCACAAATTATTCAAATGCAGATCCTGTTTCCAAGGTGTAACAACCTCCGAGTTTTTTTTATTACAGGCAACATGTTGTAAGCGCAAAGTGAAGAGAAATATAGAAAGAGGATGAACCCAAACCTTACACAATAAAGGCTAGTACTTGAAGCGCTTGTAAAAGCGCATCGGAACATGTTAAAAATAGGCAAATGTCCTATCACTATACATACTTCTTAACCTAATTCCACGCGACGAATCATCCCTTTTGCAGAAAATTAAGTATAGTTCTTTAACAAACATTTTGCCTAGATGCCTTGATGCTTGTCGAGCTCGGTGGCTTGGTGCATGTCATGCGCCTTGTGCGACTGGAGGAGACACGTAGGTGCACGGGTTCGATCCCCGCCGGTGCACATTTACATTTATATGGAGTAGGTGCACAGGTTCGATTCCCGCCGGTGCACATTTACATTTATATGGGGTCCGTCTTACGAAGTGTAGCTAGATAGACTAAGCGAGTAGGCGAGCTCGGTGGCTCTGGGGTGCATTCGTATGCGCCTTGCGACTGGAGGAGACACGTAGACGGGTTCGATCCCCGCCGGTGCACATTTACATTTATATGGGGTCCGTCTTACGAAGTAATGCAAAACTGCTACCGTGGACGTTAAATGTTGGCTGATGGTCAGCTTTAAAAAATATTAGATGCCTCGATGCTTACTGTTTATGGGTATCGCCGGGACCACAACAAAAATATTACTCGGTACATAGCCGTTGTTTTTACTACACTTAGTGACAATAGTACCCCTGGTTTGTATAGTGAATGGATGGTAATTGCACTTTCTAAAACTAACGAATGTAATTGTAAAACAGGCGTGACACGGTCACGCAATCTTCGTTAGCGCTGATTCCTAGTGAGCGTTCGTTATTGCTCTATGATAGAGATTCGCTAACGATGTGGTTCTTCTGATTATTAATTAACGACGAAGGACATCCGTCCGATAACATCTTTAGGCGACGACATGAACCACAACAGCTTCCGTTCGGACGATCAGATAGATTGTGGCTGATGGTGAACTCTGTGTGACCACTCCCCCCCGCTTTGCCTTTTGCTAGTTAATCAACAGCTGTTGAAGCGACCTTATAGATGCGGTGACGGCACCGCCGGTATAAATACCCATCCACCTGGTTATCTGCGAAATCCATTTTTAGTTGTTTATTTGACTTGAAAGCGGCGCGTAACGGGCATATTTTCAACGGATCCAAATGCCTAACAAATACTACTGACCTTACGGCAGGTAACATCGTATCAAAGTTATCTGGAACAGTTGTTAGTTGACAACGTCAGAAACTATATTGCATCGTGTTACGCCTTGTCGTTTTAATTTATAGGTATCGGAAATGGGTAATTTTATTACGAACATTTGCGCATTTATTTGTCTGCTTCAAGGTTAACACATAAGGAGAACTGGCAGGTGGAAACGCTATCCTGATTATTTTTCGAGTGATTATGAAGTAGTGGTACAGTCTAACAGTCATAATTGAAATAGCTTTTGTCCTTCACGAGTTAGTTCGTGCTAGTTGAAAAGCAATGATGAAGTGTGAGTATCTTCAAGGTGACAATATAGTACTATGTTTAACATCCTGGGGTTATTTGATGATTTAATTCGAAGTAAATACACAACATACGAGTGGATATTACACAACATTAAATGGACACTACATTATAGCATTATCTATTCCTTAGACCTTGTTTTACTAACGCTTCAATTCGTACCTTTTACTATACGTTTGAAATGGTATTGTCTTGCAAAAATTTCTAGAGGTATCGATAATACAAAAATAATAATAGATATTGATTATCATGCTCTGTATAGAAGAAAATAAATTACCTTTGTTGCTTCGTCAAGAAGTTTTTATCTCAAAACTATTGGTTCATATTCATAAATATTGAATTTTTTGCATAAATATTGAAGTCTTATCATTATATAATCCTGAAGCGGGAGATTCGAAAGCTATTTGTACCACATACATTTTCTCGCTCTTATCTAATTAAGAATATATGTGATACTTTTAGGGAACTGAACCTATAGAAGCGTTTTGAAAGAATATAGTTCATCACGAAAAAATACAGTACAAGGGATTTGTGAAGCGACGATTTGTCAACACATACCTAAAGCACCTGACTGACTTTATACTTGCTTCTCGCCCTGTTCAGTATTCTGGTTGTGTGCGGTATCAGTTGAGTCCGTGCTTTGCCTCTAATAGGCGTGGGGTACGCTCAGTCTCCTTTCGGTGTTGTATACAGCGATAATGCGTCTACAGCGGCGCATACCGATGTGCACATGTGGCCCTGCATAGCAATGGTATGAATAGCAACAATAAACATCAGAAGAGAAAATAGGCTTGTCAGCGGACCGATAGCCTACCGCCAATTATTAAGATAACATGGTTAGCTATGTAAAAGTAGAAAAACACTATTTCCTATTCGGCGCTGATAAGAAATAGCGGGGCAAACGACACACAGACTTTTCAGATAGGCGGGTCATTTATGGCATTACCGTTACGTTTGCCGTTACACTATACATTGATACTATCGTGGGAATTTTTCGATTTTTGTCTCTGTGTGACTTTTTAGCATGAGCACACGAACGAGTATTAATTACTGGGCACTGCATGGGCCCAGTAATGTTTCGCAGCATCAATGAACACCTCGCAAACATTATTATATAGAACCTTACTGGGCTTGCAGGCCGTAAATATATGTACAGAATTGAACTTTCAAATATTATAAATTTAGAATCAGAGCTAATATTTAGGCAAACAAATATTATTGTACACAAAGTACGTTAAGCCACATGTGCACATAATGCCGTAGTGGCACCCATAATTAATATAGAAGCACAACAGACAAGAATGACCCAATGTCCTTTTTGATGGATACAGTCTGCTACTTAGTTTGTTGTTTATTGTATATAATTGTATTAGGTTCATTTTAGACCTAAAATTTCTGATTTCTAAATAAATAAAATCTATTTTTTCCTGAATTGTCTTTTTCCTATGTTAATTTTCGGTTTCACCTTTAACAACTCTATTTGGAATCTAGATAGAAATACGATGGGTATCGACATCGCTCACAAAGTATTCACAATATCGATTTAGCAATTTACCGAATTGTGTCATATATTCTTGCGGGCCTTGACAAATAGGGTGTGAAAATGAACAAACCTATAGCTGACAAGTACAGTTTGTACACATCCAGTTATTTCTTAATGCCAAATTTTGTTCTGGCAGAGTGATCCTAATGTTACCACAACTCGATAGAACATAAATAATTTAAATTTTTATTTTCAAGCATAATTTTTGTGTTAGTGAAATCAGTGAAACTTTTCTAAAAAAGAGTTTCGTCTTCTGCTTGGGTGGCGGACTTTTTGTGAAATAATATTGTAAAAAGCGGCCGTGCCCATTATCATGGGCTTCTACAATTCACTATGTTAATTATTTATGACCTTGTTATTATGATATAATACTCTGTCAACTATTTGAGGCTTGAAATATATTCATAAAAGGCTTATTTTGTGCCGTCTGCTGTTACCAATTATAAACCACTTATATTACATTAATATATTCTGCAATGTATATTCTCCAAAAATGATCCTAGTAATATATACATTTTTTACTTCAGCATAACCTACTGTGATTGCCCTTTACAAGCGTGACCTATATTCATGCAAAGTATGCGACACGTTTACTATTTGTTCAAGCCTTTCAAATTGCTTCAAAAGCAATACAGAAGATTCTCGAGTTACGGCTATCCGTAATATCACGCAAATCAAAGTACGTTCGTTCAAATGAGCCATTTACATTTGACCTATTGAGGATGCTAGCCATTCCGCCGTCTTATCTAGAAACTGCAAAACTAGAATGAATTGCATTTCGAAATAGATATTGGAATTTGGTTGTGCTAAATTACAGTTGCGTGCATCCGATTTAGGTTCATTTCTGTACACTCTTTATTAAAATCAACCTGCTAAGTTTTCGAATTTCATGTGTAAAACGTTATGTTAGTATTTCAGCAAATAAGAAACACATACGCTAAAAAACATCAAGTATCGAGTTGGTTCGCTGCAAAAAGCTAAGTCAAATAATTTGACTCGTCATAAAAAGTAGATTTTTTTAATACTATTTGAAATGAATGTTTACGAATTGAAGTGAATTAAAATTACTCTTTCTCTTCGCGTGTTCACAGAGCGTTATATGCGTTGAGGAAATCTAGACGAATTGGGGCAATCTTTTTATATTTCTTCGATCTATATAACTGTGTGGCTTCGTATCCGCCTCGTATAGAAAGCACATGTCAGTAAGGTATTGTGGCTAATCAATGCCTTCTTACCTACTTGTCGGTGCGGCTTTGGTGATGCGTTTGCTGGAAGACGGTTGGCGGTTAAAAGAATCACGGCAAACAGCGCTAGATCCCGAAAAAGCGGCGCGAAAGCAGTGGGCAGGTAGTGGCCTTTTGTCCGACTTCTGACTTGATCTACTTTCGACCTCTGACCTGCTCGTCGTCTTGGATCACCCACTTTTGTCACCATCACGACCAAACTACTGTCTGTCGCGTTAACCGGCCGGTGTTAAACATCTTCTTTGCTATTCGGCTTGTTTCGATGTCGAATCTTTTCGATGTCAGCAAACGTCTGACCCAACTGATCTAATCTGATCTGGAATATTCCTTGACGTCGAACACATATGGATATCTTCAATACGAGAAGACATTTTGGTAGTGGTAGCTGTTTACGTTAAGCCCCGCTGAAAGAAAAGTAAAGGTTAGAGTGAAGTCGACTTATTCTTCACGCATGATACTTCGCTTCATCATATATATATTCCTCACCAGTCACAACAATATAGGACGCACGTACCAAAATAATAGCCAACGAATAGCCAGTAAATAACAGTCAAACTGATTACAGTGGACTTTCCTTTAGGGTTTGTGTGTATTGAACGTTTGACCCCATGCGTCTTATTTGTTAACTTACGCACCGTCTGAATTATATATTTATATATGTAGCAATAGCAGAAATTCTAGCAGTTCTAAAATCATTACTCGTGAAAACGAACTTGTTTATTTTACGTATTGTATATATATATATATATATAT
>MNPL01008603.1:4409-18821 GCA_002081605.1 Tropilaelaps mercedesae | reverse complement strand
AATGCAAAAACTGCTACCGTGGACGTTAAATGTTGGCTGATGGTCAGCCTTAAAAAATATTTTGAACACGAGTCGAGGAGTGTTAATTGGTCTGTCGTTTCCAGCCTCGCAATAAGACTGATTCTCAGCAAATGGCCATATTGTAACACTCAAAATGAATCACCCCATAAATTAATTGTGCCTTTACTGTTCGTATTCTGTTGACATTCATTGGATTGTCTGCTGCAGTAAATTTAAAATGATGAGAAAACAATTTTCAGAGCAATACCTAATAGCCGTTTACATCACAAGAGAACGGTACGTATGTTATGTTTTATACAACCTATCTAGTTACATTTTGCTATCAAGCTGGTGAAATCGTACAGCACTGATCAAAACTTAAATGCACTCCTAAAAGGCGTTCGCATAAACATTCCGATAAATGTTTTGAAGAGAACTGTTGTTAGGTTTGTATGATTATTTAAGTTGTTGTGTGATTATTAAAGTTGTCCATTCAATTGCGACAACTATAGTCTTGTCCTTACAAAAATGGGCGTTATACAAATTGTCTCTATTGTATTAGGCTATTGTAGTTCTTGCTAACAATCTCATATAGCTGCATAATGACATCAAACGTATAGTAGCAATACGGACATTGGTGTGGAAATTGCCTTGCCGCCGCGAGCAAAAATCTAATAATAAATCAGTTGGCTCAATCATCGTAGAAATTTCAAGCGTCGTATAAGTCAGACCTCTCATATTTACATCTCCTAACGAAAATCTGATAGAGCGATGCTTCTAAGGGGAAGCAGATCACTCCTGGGAATCTGGTGGGTGGCGATTAGGAAAACGGAACCTAACTTCGCTTGTCGAGCTTGGTGTCCCCGTCGAGAGGTTCGTCGGGCGGCTTCAGGCAGATGCTATTGAAAAGCGTGGGGCGCTCAATAGTGCTTCAGCACCTCCGTCGCCTTTGTACATTCTTGTCGGTGATTAGTTTCATAATCGCGTGAAGCGAGCGTGTCTAGGGAATAAACGTGGAATAAAAACATGCCAGCTCAATTCATAGAAGCGCTGGCGCCGGCTTTCATTTGGTCCAATGCCACCATCGCTTCGTCGAGTTGGCTTACTCAGTGGCATTCCATATTCTATCAGTGGATGTTCGTTTAGCTCCTTGACAGCCATTCTATCCTTCTCTTTCTCACTTTTTTCATACTATCAGCTAAGAACAAGAGCTATTATTATTGTTATTAATATTGAGTAAAGGGGATCTTGTACGATGAGGCAGTACCGCTTCGTAGTACTGAAAGCTTCGTTTTTTGACGTCTATGCAGAAAGACGTTGAATGCCCTACCCCTTTCGGTTCTTCCGTGCTCACTTAGGTTGGTTGAACCTCCCACATTCGTTGGCTCCACTTCGCGAGTCAGTCAGGAAAGGTACGAAAGGACGGCACATTAGACAAACGCTGACGCGAAGGGTGCACACACAAAACTCACGAAGTTCTCATCTAGGTAGTTGCCCGAGACCCCCCTTTTATGGCAGCATGAAAATGTCATACGACGCTTCTGTTAGTTCTCTGAACTTTTCTGGAGAGCTAGATGGCCTTCTCCTCCCTTCCCGCCTTCGCTGTCATTGTCGTTGTCATTGTCGACGTTAAAACGTAAAAACGTCTAAAGACGACAAAGCATCATTAAAGGCATTGCCACTCAGCCACCACCGCCCAACGTTAACACAAAATCCATTCTCACGATTCGAGTTTTTCCTTGCTCCGGGCGTCTCTCCCGTAACCTCGCTCAGTGCCTGTAAAAAGTCTGTGAGGCCCTTACGGTGCTCCATGGCAAGAGCACGCGCCCGCGCGTATTTTCAAGGTGGTAGGCAGTAGAGGCATGTTCGTTCCCATACTATCTGCCGCCCTGCTCCGTTCCTTGGGCCGCATCGCTCTATTTTTTTCCAACGTTTGAAGCTCTTTGTACAGTTCCATCTTCACCTCCGGTACTCCTAACGTTCTCTGTTATCCTAGAAGGCGAAAGCCCAGCTTCTGCAGCAACTAAAAGATAGACAGAAAGGAAGAGAGAGAGAGGAATGTTAATGATGATTTTGATGGTATAATTGTCTTCTCGACGTCAGACCCTTGAACGAGTGAAAGACGCACATGAGACATGAAGGGAGCGAAAGGCGGAATGAGGAGACCACTCGAAACGATTTACTCGTTCATTTGTCACATAATGGATGCGGAATGGAGGATTTTTGAGAGGCCACACAACCGGCGAATTAAACTGACTAATTCGAAAGCCGTTGTAAGGAATTCTGTAGAAAAAAGGAAAATTTATAGGAAGAGGGTCCAGTTTCATGCGAAGAAACAACTGGATTTAAGAAAGCTGGCTTGGACCTCGCATACGATAATTATGGGACAATTGAGCTTTTGAAATATAAATGGCAATAAATAAATAGTTTCTATTCTAGTTGACAAAATCATAAAATATTAAAAATAGTACTTTTATTCACCAATGAATTGAAAGCTAGATGAATAATTTCATCTTTTAAGCTAACTTAGTTTTAATTATTTAGACGAAACAAGTATTTACCAGATTAAATAGACTGAACTCGCGTACGAGCTTGTGCAGTTTCATACCTTTTCTCTGAATGGTCGTTATTAACACTATATACAAATCATTTCGATATAACTGTGGCGTTGTGTACAGCTTAGTCTAGCAGTGTCTTGAGAGAAATTAGAACAATCCACTATAGAATAAAAATCGCGCAGGCGGATAACGACGACGATAAATGACCCCGCACCATAAGGCAGTTAAGGCACCAGTGGCTAAGGCTGTTGTAGCATATGGCTGATGGTAGCTCTGGCCGTGCTTGAGCGAAGATCATATAGAATGCCTCATCCGCGGCAACCTACAAAGAAACTGTTCGACTTAAGGTGTAATCTACCTCCTTCACTGAGGTCATTTGGAAACTTTCAAACTGACAGCCGTTAGCAAGCTGATCCTAATTGTTAGTTCAAGATTGTTGTGGGTACGATGTTTTAATATATATATATATATATATATATATATATATTTTACCTTTCTCTCGAATCGGTTCCGTGCCCTATATAATTTCTGAATGAGCGATTTTCAAGGCCAGACCAGAATTTACAGAACGAGTATCTTAAAATCTCCAAATTCTGTTCAGATGAACTGTTGAATTATTAGGTCGGATGTGACACAAAACTTATCGAATATATTCGTTGTAACAGAATTCGGTTTCAGGCAGTTTAGATTTCTAACCTAAGTCATTGAAAGCAGAAATTCATATCAATCAAATAGGTAATCGCAATAAATCGTATAAAGGAATAAAAAGCATTTCAAAATTATGTGTAAAAGCAAAGTTGTTGTTGGACTTTATAATCTATTGAGACTGGTACAGATTGAAGTACGCCAAGCAGTTATCATCTTGTTATACGAAGAGAGTGACTGAGTGTTTGTTTCATATGAACGTGAAAGTATGATTTTTGGCATGCCGTAGAACGTCCTTACAGCACACAACTTTAAGGAAACTTTATCGAATGACTATATTTTCCAAAATTATTTCCTGTGTTTGGCCAAAGTTAGCCCTCAACTGGCTTTTTATATGGTGAGTATCAAAGAAACAGCCTCATGGCAAGCGAGCTAACACGTTCTTGCTTCGTACCTTTGTGGTGAACGGTTACTGCTTTTGGGAAAATGTTATTTTAAGCTGGAGCATAAACCATAGGCACTCTTCTATATTTCATTCTTTTTTAACTTGCGGATTGCAGCACTTATCACAGCAAGTTTGAACTAAGCTCTTGAGCACTTGGCTTCTCTCGAATAAGTTTGTAGTATCTACAACATACTGTGTGTAAAAGAACCATTTTTGAAGCTATTCGTAACCAGTTATATGCGTGGGGAATAATACTACCGATATTCGAGGGCATTGACGATTTCCCTTCTTGCAGTTATTTAGAACCAACCCAAGTTCCATCTCCAATACAAGTATTTCTGCTAGAGCGGCCAACCGTCAATATTAACAAAATACAACTTAACGGCCTATGTCATGCATGTTCACAAGCGATACACAAACGACACACACAAGCTGCCAAATTATTTTTACATCTTCCCTATCAGTCTTCTTGGCCAGCGTCTCAGATCTTTCGACAGTCCTTTACCTACAGGACATAGGCTGTATTAACAAGTGCCTGTACCACGATCGCTCGTCCCGAATACCGCTGAGAGGTAAGCCCGTTTGGCGCGGGCAAGAGTTCCTTGGAAAAGGCCAAACGACAAGTGAAGCCCCTTAACAATTCCCTGTGGCTTTACATTCATCCCTAAGTCCACATCTGTTTTGAAACCATATACCTTTATTAAAATGTATATATACGGCGAATAGCCTGCATAGGTAGCACATCGCTTGATTCATATATCCTTTATAGACTTTGTTTAGGTAGAATAGTCTTAAGGTGTGCAATTTCACAAGTTGGGTAATATCGCATGGAGCTGCGACACAGCCACCATATCCGTCTTGGTTCTGCTTGAATCAATTCAACGGCTAGGAGCTAGATTAAAAAAATCATTTAGCAAGAGAGCAGAACTACTGTAGCATTTAAATTTCCTTGTACTTTTGTCATGATTATGTAATTGACGATGGCAGATTTGTGGCATTGTTGATTACGTAGTGGTGTGCGCTCTAGGCAAGGAAAAATGCTAGGTAGGCCGGGAAATATACCGTGGAACAAACGGCAGAATTCATATTTTGTGTATGGCAAACTATGTCTTTTGCATTTTTTCGATACAATTAAACACAATGGCTATTTAAATGGAGTACCGTAAACATTTCCTCACTTTGTAGCTTATTACGGCGTGCCCAGCCTTCATCGGTTCATGAATCAGGTACTTATCTTGGATATTACCTAATATCGTGTTGAAGCGTTCTACGTTTAAATGGAAGCTCTGCAAGATTATGTATACATGGAAAGATGGGTAAAGCGTTAAGTAGAGGTTTTGAAAGTTGTGGGGTGTTGGCTGGCCGGTGATTGTATGATTAATAGAAGTTGTGGCATAGATGCCGAGAGTTCACACAGGCCGGCTGGGTCGTCAATTTAAATGGCAATAGCTGGGAGGTAAGAAATGGCCATTTGTATGCTCGCTAAAGTACATAAGTAGATAAAGAAGTCGCTAATCTAATAAATGCATTTTTACAAATGTATTTACAATAAATATTAATTTAAACAGTGAACAGCACGATACAATAAGCATGCTATTTATTTAACTAATCTTCGCCCATTGTTTTTACAGGACGAGAGTCATCTCTACGAGCAATAATCTGCTGTTCTTGCTAACTACTGAAACGGACATAGAATTATGATGTTTTCCATATCAAAAAATCTTTATCATAACACTCTAGCATATAGAATAATACTCTAGCATTATTCATTTCAAGGTGAGTTACATCAATCTTGACAAGTAATTTAAGTAAAGTTATAAAACTGTCTATCAACAACAACTGCACTCGATACGTCATCTCATTTAAGCTCAGGTAAAGCCAGAAAATAATCGACGCCGATATATTAATTAAATGTGCATGACATCCTACACTATCTAGGTAAGGTCAAATATATATTATAGTGTATATGGTCAGGTATTACATATGATCGTATATATGATGATGACGGAGAAGTAATGCCATATACTTCGAATAATTGTATAAAAATTGATTTCAATCCTCTAGTATTATTTTGTTTAGGCTTTTTTATTTATTCGTTGTCAAGGCTACTGTCTCTATACCAAAATGGCTAAAGTAGGAACTGTTTGGATGAAAACGTTTGATCGCATTCTTTTCTACACTCTTAGTTTTCTAGATGTACGCGCATTACGTAGAATAATGGTCCTGATATTAACTGCTGCTTCATAATATATTTTCTCGCGCCCAATGTTACTCTGAGAAAGGTTCATGACTCCTGCTTGCGTGAATATACCGGCGAGTTAAAAAAAAACCCAAAATTTAACTCACACAAAAGCCATAGAAAGTACATACGTAGATATACACAGCAGGATGGAGAGCTATGATCGAGGAGGGCCGAACATGGAAAATTAATTCCTTAAAGCGGCGCTAAACGAGTCACTTGAGTCACCAAGTTGAGTCACTTGGTTTCACTTGCACACCAGACAGAGAAAGAAAGTGTGAAAGAAAGAGAGAGATTTTCCGCAGGATTTTCATACGCAAGGACACTGCTCTCTTTGTGCTCAACAGCAAAAAGTCGAGTACCACAAATCAGTTCTCCACCTGCCATTGGCTGTGGTGCCCATATGAGGAAAGTAGCTGGGTGATAGTGCTAGGTCTGGAGAAAACAGCACACAGGTTGGTTTATTGTCTAAACGGCCCCTGCTAGAACCACGCCCGAATGACCTAATGCTTGATCACTATCCTCTAGATACACACTCTTCGACTACTTCAAGACGGTTACAAGGGAGGCAGGCATGCAGCATTTTGAGCAACCCTGGCTAGCTACCTGTGCCGCTGGCATGAACGGGTTAGCTAACACGCATTGATTCGTTGCAGCCGTCTCTTGCAGAGGTCAGACTTAGTCTAGCGATAATAGCGGCCAATTAGATCGACGACCGAAGGACACGAAAGTACATGTACGAAACATATACTCCCTTATAAGTGCTATTTACACATTATGTAAACTGTGTATGGGAAGGTTATGCATATTTCATTCGGTACTGCATGATATTACTGAGATTTTGGAAAAAATGTCAGTAAAATATCTGGTATTTTATTAACTGGAATGTTTGAAATACATATATGTACCACTGCGCATTTATATAGTCATCCTTAATACAGCTGCTACTGTTCTTGAGGTAGTAGCACTAATTTTGCTCGACAGATTTTCATAATGTCAACGTTTAATGACATATTAACGGTTTAAATAAATAAATTATAATAAATCAAATAAATCATTTTGGAATTTTCGAGGTACCTGTACTTCGTTCATATGGAAGAAAAATAGCTAATAACGTTAATATGTAAGCGATTAACCGTTTATGCCCAAAATCGATAGATTTACTTAACGCTGTAACAACATCTTGCAAGATAACGGAATGGTAATACCACTGCCATTAAATTAAAATTGTTGACTGGACAAAATAATTAGATTATTCAGATCTAACTAAACACTTATAAAACATTTATACTGAACGTAATAAATATATCGGTTCATATGATAATTGAGGATAAACACACGTGGAGATACCTCATGTTGAAAAAGGCCAAGAAAAACCTAAAATATCTCGAAATCAATACGATTTTACGAAAAAGCCATAAGAACATGCTCTGCTTCAAGCTGGTGAACTCGAGGGTTTGATAGCTATAACAAAAACTTCGTACTTTCATATTGGTACTTCTCTTCCCATGTAGTTTCGTCGTCATTTTCGCCCTTTGTCGTCGTGTGTCTTCTCGGCTTTCGCATTCTCATTAAAAGGCTTTAATGTACTCCACGCCCAGTGAAAACTGACTCTTTGCCCTCATAGAGCAATGGGTTTTCATTCCAGAATAAAACTGATAAGATCAAGGATTTGTAGAATTTGAGCAATGGATTCATTAACATAGGTGCCTACATAGTAGACTAGCTAAATTAATATAACCTTGTTGACTCCAAGTTTGGTACATATTCGTCAATATATATCGACGTAAGGTGCAGTTCTTTATTCCAGTTGCCATAAAAGTAGTACACGACCTTGAGGTCTGCCATGATTTTTACAGCAATAGATTATGGATAGAGATGGCTACAATTTTGTGGCTCAGTGTATGATTTTTGCACTATTTTGTACGCAATTTTGAGAATGGCTCTAAAATCCATTTTAATGCCTGTATAGGTGTTGATGCAGGCAAGCTAAGCTGTACTCTGTTTTTAGTACGTTTGTCATCCACTCGCGTATGACTGACTTATAAAACGGAAAACTGCAATATAGATTTCATATCCGTGCGCGGGCAAGCACAAAATTGGAGTTACAGACATCAGCTGCCAATAAATCTTTCGTATTAAACAAGTGTATTGTGACCTGTTTCACGTAGACTATTCCGATGCGTTCGAACGAGGTCTGATGCAGGTAGGGGTGTAGACAAATTAGAAAAAGAATTAGTGTTGGGATATTCGGAGAGAAAAGCGACTTTGTGCGATTCATATTGTAGCTACTCAACAGTTGTCGAAAACGCTTGCAAATTAATAGAAACTCGATCCACGCGCTCGTCTAATTAATATTTCTTACTAGACCGACTTCCTATTTTAATGAAAGTGAACCGGCTAAAATTTTGGCAACCATTGCAAGCAAGTCGGACCACGAATCAACCTGACATCAGCACTAAGGAGCAAACAATACTTATACGAGCAAAATAATGTGGTAAAAATTAGAAAGTATATCAAGACGTATCAACTACCAATCTAGGAACAAACTGTCGAAAATAAAAGAAACATGTAAAGCTAGTACGTGACGCGACGAATTTCTGCGTAAAGCTCGAGCAACCTCTAATAAAGTGGGCTTTAACATTTCCTAATGGTATAGATATATCTGCAATGAGAGTCTATATAAAGCGAGGCTCGGTGGGCGAATCCTAAGCCAATGCAAAGCGCAAGAGTGTACGACTTACTTGCTTTTTCGTGGATCTAAAACCGAATTAATACGTCTCAATGTACTTTGTCTATTTGCGCTGTTTTGTCCATTGTAGGTTAAGAAGCAGATTTAAGACAGCACCTTTAAGAACTTAATCAGAAAGTAGCATGATACAACAAACTTTAAATAAAAATATCTGAATCAAAGAAGCAAATAATTGCACCATTTATTTTAATAAAATGGTGTTTACAAGGGCGAACGATAAACTTCTAATCTTCCCAGACGTCGAGACTTTGGATACAATATCTTAGTTGAAATTGATAATGACACTTATTTAGAATAATTATGGAATATGCGCTTTTCAACCTTAGAAACGTTGGAAAATTTACTAACCTTGGCGTAGGTCCACCCTGTTAACGTTTACTTGCAGCGTCCCATGATACAGGCGTACGCAGGAAATTTGGATGTCACAACGCGATTGATATCTGTCAAGTATGTAGGCTTTCCAAGTGTCCCTAGTAACGGGCATAACATAAGACGGAAGTATGAAACGACTGGTCTACAGGATTTCTATGTGACGACGATAAAATCTCCTTAGCAAATTATGTAGAAGAACAAGCTTTGAAGTGTTTGTAAGGAACTCCTGTTTGACATTTATTAATTAAAGTGCTTTAAGCGTACAGATTTCACAAGACATTGCAGTAAGCAGAAACTCCATTTCAATAAAAGCATGAGTCTGTCTTCATAATAACACTTCTCAGAGATACTCTCAACTAAGTAGAAAGATGATGCACGCAAATAAGTTCACTGCCAAGCACCATATATGCTGGAGTAGAAGCACTCTTTCTAAACTGTTTACAATAAACCGCATGGCCGTCGACAGAACGACGCCTAGCCTTTTTTGAACGCCAGCCACAGAAAATTCATTCATAAGGCCTATTCATATTGCATCGATAAATGCAGAGACAGTGGCCGACAAAACACCAGATAATGTTTGCGTCTCATGTGACCTGGATGCTATAGTGCACCTCTATGAGACTCAACTCGAAAGCGTAAAGTCTATCTGACGAATATGTTATTTAGACAGAGATGAAGCGCGAAGAGCGTACTGAGAAAGCTGAGTACCAGAGTGGAGTATCACCTCTAACTTGTCGTCGTCTTACTTCGTTTTGATGGTCCCTTTACCTATCTGTCTGTCTTTCCGTTGGCTGCATACGAAAAAGCAGCTGTACATCGCTCGAAGTTGCTTGCAAAGTTTTCGATCGAATGCTCTAGTTTCACGGCTGATCGCATCTTTCATCCTAGTGGGGATTCAAGCAGGCGAATACTAACAGTCGCAGAGTAGTTTCATGAATATAAATTGGGTGTCATTTTAATTAAATGTTTGAAACGCCAAATATTCCGTGCAGACTGCGGGGTTATCGCTACTGCTACGCTATTCGGGGGACGGTGACAGAGAGGCTGGGGGAGTGCTGCTATACTGGCACGAAGCTATGTAAGTCCGTGAGAGCATGTATGACTTTAGAATCGTACACATTCTTTGCAGGATAAAGCAACCTCGAAGACCACGTTGAATCAAATTGCATTTTTAAATACGTGAATTCGACTCCGTACATCTCATCCCCAGCAAGCGTCATTTCTGTGGCGAGACAGAATAAGGAAGGTAAACACTTGTGACCTCCCTGTTTTAAATACATGAAATGCGGAGATACTTTTACGACATATCTTACTTTAGTTCCTCTGAGACACTTTCTTCGCAAACTTTTTGAAACTACGTTGTGTATTATATTTACTCCTGAGTTAGCTTAGTGAAACGATGGATACTAGTTGGCCGTCCCTTTCGGCTTACACAGATCGACCAGCTTCGAATTTTGTAGTGCGTAACTATCTAACTATTATCTCTCTCTCTCTCTCTGTTTCTTTAAGCGATTGTAAGACTTCTCTAAGTTTACAGGGAATGAGCACCTAAGGACGAACGAGGCTAGCCATCTCTGGCGAGGAAATCATTTACAACCAACCATCTTATACGTAGTTTTGCACTTTCGCATGAGTTTTCCCAACAGCCAATGATATTATGCTGCTTTTGTACGAAAAACTAGCAAACATATATCCTCAGCCAATCACTACAATTAGCTTACCCGGACGCCCAAACTAGCATTCGCCATTAAAGCATATTTCCGACGATGGATTGAGCGCGGCTAAGGTTGTAGGCGCAAAGGCGGCTCGTACACTTGCCGTACGGTAGTGGAATATATGTCAAATGTAGATTCAGTAAGGCGACCAGTTCGCTAACAAATGAAGAGGGCCGACGTCCAACGTTTGTGTGTCGGTTTGAGAGATGGCGAAATAATGGAATCTCAGTGACGACAAATGCGTTTATCTCCATAGGAAATGCGTCAGAACAACACCTCCCCAACCCCTATTCGCCAGATGAGGTCGCTTGGAATACCTGCAAACCCTCGCCAGAATACTGGCCTAGCTGGCAGAGAAACGGATCGATGGCATCTCCAAGTGATCTGGGGCAGTTGGCCTAGCACTGAGCAAGCACCGACGACACCGCCCGAGCCGCTAGCCGGGCCTCGTCTATCCCCTGTTCGCGCACACATTTTCTTCCGCCAAGTTAAGAGAATGAATGCGTCCTCCTATGGATAGGGGAAGGGGCAGTCGGGCCACCTCTCTTTGCCGTCAGCATAACGGCAAAGTTAAGTTGGTTGAGGGTTTCCATGGGGTGGCTGGTCCGGTCATTCGTATCGTCTTTTCTAATTGACGAAGCACTTAGAGCCACTCAACGAAGATGGAGGCAATTGGGTGGAGGTGGGGGTATCCACCGTGCTTTAGCTGCGTCTGGCTGCCGTCATCCTAATCAGTCGCGGAGCCAGGTTGGCGCCTAGCGACATATCGGCTCGCTGGTGAATCAGGGATCATCTCGGGAGTGGTGATCCTCGATTCGTTGAGAGCTGTTCGCTGACCGACAAAGCGCGTTGAGTACGCGCGTGAACCGAGTCAAGTGAGAATGAGAAGTGAACGACACATAGAGGCACTTTGGATTAATTTTGGATGACCGACGGATGCTTGGTCGGTTGACTATCTCCGGATGTCTCTGATAGTTTAGTGTGCTGCTGCTCACGGTTCTGTTCGTCGTTGTCTATGTTCCTTCAGTAGCGTATTCTGCTTTGACGTAGTAGAAACATCCGGAAGGGACTATACAATAAAGAGGGTAAACTTGATGACTACCGACAACACGACTGCATAGACGGATACCATTAGCTGCGTATCTTCCCCTTATTGAGCAGTATATAAAGGGTCATTCATATACCCTCATCCATTTTCAAAAATTCAAAAAAACACTTGAGGTCGAAACATTTGACTTTGCCTTTTGGGGCTAGCGTAACTAAATTTTGTTTGGAATAACTAGTTGAGAATGTTTCGACACTTTTTTTCGACATTTTGAACAGCTTTATCAATAAATTAATAGATAACCGAATAAGAAAGCGTTATTGCAAATAATATTCGATCTTTATTAACCCACAGCTCTACGACATCGGAATAAATAACATTCTTTAAAAATATTAAAAATGTATGTCTGGACGTAACAGGACTAGTGCAAGTCTGGTGCAAGTGCACATAGTCAGCAACATCGCTACACTATTTAGGAAAACTATTCCAGGACGCGTCGTTTCGCTTGATCAAGGCTTTCCCATTGGTCTCCAAAACCTTGCGATGTTACTCCGCTAGATCTCTTCCTGTCAGATTTTTTAAAATTCAACACTTAATAAGCTGATCTTTCAACGCGCACTCAAAGGCAACCTTGATGCATGCGTTCATAAAAATGGGCTTGATTTATTTGAAAAAGCAGCCGTAACCTGGCATAAAACATTACAATTATAAACAGTTTCAGTAATATTGTAATGAAATCGGACTAGGTCAGCTTTACACTAAAAGAGATTAAATGTCTCGACCACAGGCGCTTTGCGAATATTTAGAGATGGATAAAAGAATTATGTATATTGATCGATTGATTGAAGAATTATGTTGTCGTTTTACACCTACGTATGTGTTACTAAGCCCCGTGTTGCAGTAATGTGTAAATGCGATATGAAAGATAAAGTTCCTTTTGAGATATGAAAGGTGAAATCATACCCTTCACTCTTCTCTTTTTAGATAGGAATCCTTTGTACATTCACATCCTCTGTAAATAGGAAAATACGTAAGATTAAAGGGTTTCCTATTCGTATTGTTTACAATGAGACATGATAGAGTCATGTCGCTACTATATAAAGAAGTGTTGGAATACGTTTATGCGTATTGTTTGCTTATCACCGATATGAGGCGTTCCTGTGTGAAAACGTTAAATTACAATCTTTGTCATACGTTCTGCTATGAATATTTTTGTGAACAGAAACATATCCTTGGCGTTATTACATGTTATTCGTTCACGTTATACATGAACGTAAAGCGCATGTTGAAAGTTTATATTTCTCATGCCGACGAAGTCCCCCGCCATAATAGCATTACCTTGTCATGTGCATGCTACATAGATATTTGCTGATCCGTAAGGGAAGTACGAACAAGGCAGAAAGATTGGAGATCGAAAAAGGCAACACTGGAAGATATAAACGACCTCGTTGACCATATCTGGCTTTAGCTGGTCGGCCCTTGGCGGCGATAGTGGTTTTATTGTATCTCTCGGAACCTTTGTCTCGCGGCCAATCACTCGTGTCTAGGGGCCAATTTCAGAGGCATACCACAGGTAAGACCGAAACTAACCCTCCATTTTATCGACGATGAAGTGGCTCGCGGTGTGTCGTTGGGCAGACGGTAACAAAGAATGGAGACTTTATGAAGCCTAACGTAGAGAAACGAGGCCGACTAACAGCGGTCGATTCAACAGGGCGGAGTAGCTAGCATGGTTACACAGCATCCTGCTAATTTTGGACACAGCTTATACTCGACTAGCATACCCGTATGAAAAGCTGTGTCTCTGCCATTTATTTCCCAGAACTGCACAGACACCCTTTAGGTCCAGCGTTACACTGCTACATTATAATGTACATACGAGGAACGTAGAAGAGAGTGGGTGGCTATCATACATTTTTCTTTTCCTGTGCGAAGGCTACAGACGACCGCTATAGCGGCGGGGACGCTGATGACGCTAAGGCACGGACAGAGCGTACCGTTTTAGCGTGGCAGAGTATGAAGTAAATTGTTGAATACGAACCTACGGTCTACGCATCAAAGACGGGTCGTGCGAAGCTGTTGAAGCCGTCGTTTCCTTACCGGTTGTCAGCTTCTTCTCTGTAGAAGGTGGGAGCGGCCCTTACAGTGAACGACGTCTTCCCTAAAAACATGCGGTAAAGTCAATTTTGCTCATAAAAATCCCCCAGCGAATAGGAAATTGGCCATAAAATGTGTGAGCATCAAATCGGCGAACCGTGGAAAAAGAAGGTCCACTTTGCAGCATGGGCGAAGAGATGATCGCCCCGGGCCAAAGTTCTTTCGTATCAATGAGACGTCTATACTACATTCAAGGGTGGAACATTTGCGGGATTCAAGAGCTCGGCACGAAGCGATGAAGTATCGCACAGCATCACGCATATATATATATATATACATATATATATATATATACATATATATATATATATTCGACAACCGTAATGAATGATATTTCATGATATTCGTACATTTTACCTTAATACTTGATGGCTCCCTTATGACAGCATCCAATTTAGTACAGATAACTGACAGAAAATGTGTATTTCTATTATCGGTAGATTATCCGTTGGCATTAATGGCATAAAATTAATATAAAAATCGA